>JAHZNE010006937.1:0-13647 GCA_027744055.1 Callyntrura sp. NNG-2020
CATCCAAGCCAGTGACCCAACCTATCTACCTGCCAAAAAGAATTTTGAAATTCGCTTTCCTTCAAGAGTTATCGCGGATACACCGGCCGGACGGCCGGACGACCGGACGGGGCAAAGCATTCCTATATACTCCCAGCGGAGGCTGGTCCTAAATAAAGGGCAGAGTTCTAAACTGGTCTTCATACAGGTAGATAGAAAAATGCTAACAGTTTTGCGTCTCCATTTTTGCGTAGTGTCACGCGTGGCCTCCCCACCAATATGTTTCATTTCCCGGGAGTAGAAGTAGTGGAACCCAAGTAAAAAAACAAATCCGCCCGGAGGCAGGTGCTCGGTAGCCTTAACATTTGGAAATGAGTTTCTACTGGTGCTCCCAGTACGCACCCGGTTTGACGACACCGACGTTGGCTTTTCATTTGGGTCCCACTCCCGTGAAATGTTGCACAGCGGTGGATGAGGTTACGACATATCGTGAACTGTACCACAGACGACCTTCCAATTAAAGCATTCCCAATGTCAAAAACGAGAACTGAGCAAGGGATTTGAGCCGCATACTTTCTGAAACATCTTTTCGATCAACAAATATTGTTAATAAATCACCGGGAAATTGTTGTCCTACCTTCACACCACCCTGAACGGGTCCAAAGTATGGCATATCTACAAGTAGACCTTGGGACGTATTTACTGTATAGAAGTAATGATAAGGTCAACGAGTGCTTGAGTAATTTCAATTGTATGCAAAATTGTTAGCGTTTATATCTGATGAAGACCAGTTTAAGCAGCAGTCAGTAGAAGAATGTTCAAGGAGCTTTACGAAGTTTCTATCTTGTATCGGGCAAAAACACTTGCATTCAACACTTTTTCTTGCATACCTTGTACGAATTGCGAATGCAAACGACGCCGACGCCGATATAAACTAAAAGTAGATGGTGCCTGCGTAAATTACTTGTTTTCTGTGATATATGGTTGTATTCTTTAGCGTGAGTTCATTTGTGAACGGGCATCCATATAAAATATGCAAGACATAAAAAATTAGGATGGTCATTTGACATGTCACTGTTTTGGTTGATGAAATTGTATTTTCTATTCAAACGTATCTAATTAGATACAGCGCGGCCAATTAGATAGTATTACAAATCGATCATCTGTTCCCCATACTTGTCAGTTAATTAATAATGATGATACCGACAACAGGGCATGTATTTGTCTTATCATATAATTTAGCAATGGCCAGCATTTAATTAAAATTAAAGATGAATGATGAAGCTGCACCCAATGAAATTAAAACTTCCTTATTTGTTATTTGCTACTTTGACATGTTTGCAAGCATAGCATGAGGAAAAATCGAGACGATTGATTATGCAGTTGGCACTGCCAGTAATATGCAATTTGATGTGACGTGTTATTTATAAAAAGCTACTCAACTTGCATTACAATTGACAATGTTGATCCAGTAGCAATTGCAATTCCCATACCACTTGCGAAGATAATGCAAAATGATAAAAATGCATAAAATGAACTAAAAATTGAGTAGCCATGTTTGTAATTTTGTTAGATGAATTTATATACATTAATGTCGATAAATGGTTACCATAGCATTTCAATGCGCATAATAAATCTGACAATGGTGACAAAGTGACAATGACGATGCCAGTTAAAGAGCATACGGCTTGCCGAATTTCTTTATTTGAAATAGATAATCGTTAGTAGCAGCATACAGTTTTTTAGTAAATTTTACTAGCTAGAGATTTTAGTTACTAGAGCAGCCACCATTATGCAATTTTAGAGATTTAAATTATGCAATTTTCAATAATTCGTTATGCAAAATTATGCAATATTATATTTTCATCTAAAATGTCGGTATAAGCCATAAATATATAAAGTTGAAAAGGTAAAAGGTTCCATCAGTATTTCTTTGTCTAGTCTTAACTCGATTCTGATGTTAGAGGTGCCATTCGAAAAGTAAGGAGTCGTAGTTGCTGCATAAGAAGCTGGGCTTGAAATTGTGAAAACCCATTGAAATATGATGCTTTTAATATTTAAAGCGGATTTAAACAACCTAAGCGATAATTGTAATTCCCATATTTCAATGGGTTTTCAAAATTTTTGATATTGTCTAGTCGATATCTTATATCTTCAAAATCTTCCAGGATCTCGTTTTCAAATTTGAATACACCATCAATAGGTTCACGATTAATTCATCGCATTTCATCGTTGTGGTTGCCCTTAGTTGCATTTGCATATGAATAAGCTGTACGGATGAAATTAATTATAATTGTAAAGTATGTGTCATTACACAGTATTGTCAACAAGTCAGAGCCATAGACAATGCAATTGGATTGATTAAAACCTCATACATAAACGCTGTATTGTATTCAAGAGACAACATGACTGCTTCAATCCAAAGACAAAAAGCTTGACTGATAAAACGTGCAAAAGACACGTTACTAAACATTTGCTCATCATGAGTCTTGTTACGTTGAATTTGTTCCTATTATTGGGACCCTCGGAACAGAGGGGACAAGGGAGAAGCATATCTGTAATGCATTACAGTCCCTCCTCATTCCTGTGTAAAAGGGTCCAATTTTAAAGTTATACCATAGGCCCGGGGTAAATTGAGAATTTACGGTAATGCAAAACTATCTGGGTTCGTGGCAACGGCGTCCACTGCGCGGAACCGCGTATATAAAATACAATGCATGTAGCTTAAAATATTTTTCATACGTTATTTCCATATCATGCAAAATTTGAAGGGAATTTCAAAATTGTGTTTTGTGTTCACCAATCGCTAATCAAGCACCATAACTCGGACAAGACCGAAGATAGTCATCAGAAGTCAATTTAAAGGGGTTCCTCCGGAGGTTAACTCTAAATTATAGCATTACCGTAGCTGAAAATTTGTACACATAAACATCCGGGGTTTTTGAAATACTGTCAAATTTTACCGGGGTTGGTTGTCCTCTATGTAGATTACCATGATCAGGATCTAATTTCGGGGTTTTCAGTCATCAGTAATACATCATACACCGTCTTTTCAGGGTTGTACCGAGTCATTTTATTTCATGTGATCATGCTGTTTGTTCATAGTTGTTACTCCCCATCGTTTTTATATATGAAGTGGGAGTGCGGCGTTCCAGCCAGTACAGAGTTAATAGGAATGCAATGATGATGATTGACAAGTTGTCAGCGAATATCCCGTTGGTCAAGGACTAAGTCGATGGTGGCCAGGACCTGAAAAACTAGACCTGCGATTTGATAGACCTGTATAACAAACCCAAGTACTCGTAACTGGTTAAAATTTATAATGGAGAAGTTTAAATATTGAATATATATCCCTGGGCATGAACAAGAGCAATGGGAACATTGAACCACAAATATCACATTAGGGAAAGTATTTACGCACAGGAGAGATTTAACATTTTTAGATTGACTTCTTAAATGACAGAACCATAAGCTAGCAATGTCGCCCATGGAACCCCTTATAATTATAACTTATGTTTATGATATAAACTTTTATGCAGGATGAATCAAGCAAATATGTAAATATTTATACACTAAAAACTTACAAAATATGACAAACTAATTTGTTGCAAAAACTAACAATATACATACTATGAAAAACGCCAATGTTCTTACTTGAACGAACAGTTACAGTTACCCTGCAATTGAAAGCAATAAGGATTTTCATGGGGTAAATTCATATTATGTTCGAGCATTTTCCATCTTAAAATTTAATACTTCACTTCTATTGTAGTTAAGAACCAACAATTTAATATACTAGTCGATATACTCGTCGTGTATCTACAGGGTACTATTTCGTTGTACACGGTAACGATAGATTAACCGTCTCATTTAGAGATTTATATATATTTGTTTTGCTTTGTTTTGGACGAAAACTAAATCAATAGAAAATACTGCATCTGGAAGTGACTTGAAACTCAAATTTCCTCTTGCATGGATGGAACTTTTTGCAATTCCGCTGGTAGCGAACCTTTTCGAACCTTTATTTTCTTCCTCGAGCTAGTAAACTGTATTATTGGAAAAAAATTTCAAAATCTCTGATAGGCAAAAAACATACCATTACCCTCTTTCCATACTCTATGATGCTGTGTAATTATTTCATCAAAATCACAGATGAGCAAACAGCGTATTGAATATTGAATGCGTCATTTTATGCATTAAGATGGGCTCAAAATATTGTAATACCATAGAGTTAGCTAATAATAGCAAAATGTCACAGTAAGTCTCCGATACAGAGAACGCTGGTGCATTGTACTTCGCGATTAAAAGGAATGCTAACATTTTGGTTCAAACCATGCTACTGCCCTGTGGGAGTTTTCTACTAAACTGTTAAATCTTTTACGAATGATGGTCAGAATGTCAAAGATAATGTAGTTTCCAAGGTGTTGAATGCATACTTTTATTCAATGTTTACTATTTTTGTTTAAAATTGTTGAAAAATGTAGTTATTTCTTCTAAGTATTCGGTTACACAGAAAAACCAAAATATGCAATAATGAGCGCCTCTTAATCCACTTATTTTTGTGGATACGGATGCATGCTTACGCTTTGGTTGTTTGCGGAGCGCACGTGATATAAAAGCAAAAGTTTAAGTTATATTTTATAATAAATATGTTGGAAAAATGAATAAATTAATTAAGTCAATATTATGGAAAGCTGTACTGTAAATTATTCTATAGTATGGCAATGACAAATTACTTATGCAATGTCCAGCAAACTGTGAATTTGGTTGCTTTTTTGTGGAATAGTGGAGGAATAAACAATAATTTTACTCAATAAAGTTTTACGTATGAGAAACAACAAACCATACTGCTTATCTTTTATTTGGACTTTTCGTAATTTATTAAACGTTTCAGTGTGAAAACTAAAGGATTCAAGCTTAATGTGTGGGATCAGGTCATTATTTGGCGTAAATATATTTAAGTATATATGTTATATAATTTCTCCATTTCCTCTTACTCATAATACGTTGCTTACAACTTATGCATCTAAATTCATTTCTCCCAGTTTACTTTGATGTTGGTAATCATATAGTGTATTGACAATGACACTACAATAATTTGAATAGTTACAACGCTATTTGATTTAGACACTTGCTTAACAACAATATCATAGACTTATCACTAACTAAAATCAATCTTTCGCTTCGTGTACACAAAACATTTTGTTGCGACTTATACCTTACTACAATGATTATATATGCATATGCACATTACATTTTATTCTTTTAAGCACTGTTACGATTTACGACTTTGGTTGCGACGTAGTTCCTAATTAAATAGCTCAACTTCAATCATTTTCGGATTCTCCATCACTTGAATAACAAACAGTGTTTGCTTGACGTAGATAACCGGCTTGGGAACCGTCGCCACTATAACATAATTTCACAAAGCCCATAAGTCATAGAATATAGGATTGTGAGTCTTTATAATATGATAAAAACCAATTGTTTTAATTAATCATACCACATTCGACGATAATGCTTCATCCATTCATCCATCATTTGAGTAACTAAAGGAGGACGTTTCGGGATTCGCTGTCGAGCAACCATAATTCCTCCATCAGTATAGCATAAGTCAAGCCATTCACTCATGATGAGTTCCTCCTTCCCAACCTGTGATACCAAAACAATGTTAAACTTAGTTACAGGAAAAATTGTATTATGCCTAAAAAAAGAATTATCGAATTACCTGTGCCTCCGTTAAAAAGTGGATGGGTAGCATGTCTCCTTGGTACGTTATCAAGGGGAGGTAAACACAGCGTGAATTGATATCATCGGCGTCGAGTTGCGCAGCAGAAGCTATGCGCGATAACGGGTCACAGTCGGGTTCCATTGGTACCAACGCAGAAAAATGGCCACGCGTGTATCCGAGAGCGATAGGCCATTTCCAACAAAATGAGTGATCCCAAAAGAAAGGAAGGTAGATGCCTATAAAAGTAACAAAAATTGGCAATTAAATGGCTAATTCTACTTTACACATGCAAAATAGTGTGCATTAAATTTAAAGTACTATATAAATGTCATACCCTCATATCTAGCTAAACCAAGGTCGTCACCGCGATAGCTCTTTACAAACTTAACTCCATAGACTATAATTGGACGTCGAAGAATATGCGCCAAAACGAATATATGAATCTGTTCTAGGCTTGAGCCTTGTTTTCCAGCGATTGATAGTAACTTCGTAAAGTCATTCATACATTGAGTTTCATTCAAACTAAAATTTAAGAGGCCAGCGAGAAGGAGTTCGCTTTCCTTCCACCGCTGATAAAACCTGTAATTCAAGACAGTTACTTTCATTACATATAAGTTCATTCAAACTTCAAATTTTTAGAAGACAGATAGATATTTACCAATTTGAAGCTTCGCTTAACGATTCGTACAGCACTCTGCGCAAACCTCAATACGACCAACAGGGAATTATAAAACATTAATTAATACATACATATGGCGGAGCAACGTTATATAGAGATGTTTAGTTTTTTTACTACCTGACGGAAGTGTAAATGTATTTATTTCAATTGAGTGTTGACACTGAAAATTTCCTTTCCGAGAACGTATTGAAGCTAGCGCATGGCGCCGGATATCTAAAGCTATTACAGGTGCTGATAATGGAGGAACTCTCTTTACAACGGGGGAGGTATCGTCCACCTGACTGAGAACCGTGGCCAGCACATGTTCTTGATGGAATCTAATATAAACAATTTATTATGAAAAATATGTCCATAAAAAGCTGCTGGATTGTTTCTTATATGCATATTGATTGATACCTTAAGGCCAAGTGAACTAGTGTGAATCCAGGATCAAAAGCGGAAGGTCTAGCTAATATTTCTACTTCAGTTTCCGTTAGCTGACGTGTTGGATCTCCTCCTGCGGCCAAATACTCTTCAACGGCTTCAATTTTACCGTCCACCACTCCACGACAAGCTTCAAGAAATAACCCATCTACGTTTTCACGATGATAAAGAGACTCCCGTCCATATCGTTTACTCTTCACCATTTGAGCTTTGACATGGTTTGCACGATTGTTACCTGAAGTAGATACACCAATTGTAAACAGACATGAATATCTCGAAACATTCATGTTACATGCACATATAGTATATATAAATAAATAGTATACCTGCAAACGCACTACTGAGTGAAATCGCTTCATTTTCAAGTTCTGGTTGAGATGTTCCACACATGATACATTTGACAGATCTTGGCCAATTATCATACGTACACATAGGGCACGACCACTTTTGTTCATTTACATTACAGTTCTTGGATTCCACAGGAGTGATGACTTTACTAGCACCTTCAGGATATATATTTGCAGCTGCAGAATTATTAGTTCCTCCAATACGGCTCACTGGGGTAATTTCTGAGCTAGTTGATTCAGTAAGTGACGACCCTATACTCGCCGCTTCATCCGAGATCTTTAGAATTTTCATGTCGTTCCACAACTTTTTGTTGGAATCTTCATTGACACAAGGTGTAGGTGAGATGTCAGACACTGATTTTGGCGTAGTGCATTGCAGACACGAATTCAAAAAATCTGGATTCAAGAAGGTGCAGGCTCTGCAGCTCCATGACAGTAGATTGTTTACTTCACCGGCTGCTACTGCCCCATCAGCTTCTTCAAGTCTATCACTTATGTTCTCTTTGGGACTGACATCTTCAAGTTTGGTATTATTTGAAGGCTTCAATCTTTGAGAAGCGTTTAGGGCGTTCTTAACGGTTGCCTTTGAGCTGGCTGCACGACCACCACTACATGCACTGGCAAGCAACCTGTCACCACCTGTGTTGTCCACACTAGTATCTATAACCAAAGAACCCTTGCCAGCGTCCCATGTTGGATCTGTACTAGGGTCAGAGATTCCATCTTCAATGTGCTTTAAAGGTTTCACACACCTGTAAATACAACATTTTAAATTTAATAAATTTGATTCATCACGCCAGTTGAAAACAGTCTGTAACAAAAACTAGAATTTTACCCTAGCCCATAACAACAGTTACTAACATATATGAGATTTTCAACATCGTCGATCCTCTACATTACTACGCTGAACTAACAAAAATCTAGACGGATTACAAGGTAGCTTAGTACACTTACTAAAGGCTAAACTAGATTTTAGGACATCAAGCATATTTTGACAAGATCAACTCGAGGCAGGCAACAATGCAACTCATAATGACAGTAAGCCATAGTTTATATGCCTACATATATTCGTTGTCCCATTCGGCCATAAATAAAACGTATTTATAAAAATGGAAAATCCATCAAAATAAACAAGTATTTTAAACCTGGAAAAGCAAATAATTATACACGAAAATTATTTACTAATTGTATGTCAACCTAGTCTACGTAAAGTGGTTCAACGTGCCTACATAATATTAATCTGGCAATAAGCAATAAGCACTTTCACATTACTTTCTATGGCACCACTGCCATACAAAACAACAAAACGTTCTAAAACAAAGTAGGAAAATGTGTATTCTTACTTCGTAAAATTTTCTTTCGATCGTGACATTATCATTTCATATCATTTTTATGTCTTCTTAATGCACGTTCTTGCAGGCACTACGAGTCTCCTCAATGAGCTGTGTTGCTATTTAAAATTCAAACTAATGTAATTTTATTCAATGAGCCAGTCTAATTTTATTAGGTGCTTTAACTACTATTTAGATCAAAGATAGCAGCGCGTAGATTTTGCTTTATTTTTAAAAACATTTGTCGACCATTGCCCCATTTTAAAATTATATTAACAGCTGTTTCAAATTCGAAACAACATATTGGTGTAGACTTATGAATATATTTTTAAATGTTTGTAATAATTAATGTAAAAACTGAATAACACTTACCGACACATGGTGCATCTTATCGCAGATGGCCAGTTATTGTACGTACAGTATTCACATTCCCACTTCCCTGCATCGCAGCTCATCTTAGATAACAAATAACTCAACAATTTCGGTGAAGCAGTGACCTGACTCTGAACAGGTTCTCAGATACACGGCGTGATCAAACTTCCAATATTTAATACGAAATACAGATTACCGAGACTGTTCCTAGCTAAAGACTACAATATACACATA
Source organism: Callyntrura sp. NNG-2020 (assembly GCA_027744055.1). Taxonomy (NCBI): domain Eukaryota; kingdom Metazoa; phylum Arthropoda; class Collembola; order Entomobryomorpha; family Paronellidae; genus Callyntrura; species Callyntrura sp. NNG-2020. Next base: position 9,097 of record JAHZNE010006937.1, read on the forward strand.
CACTTATCGACGTAACTAATATAATTTACAAGAAACTCACTACATTGTCAATTTCGGAACCCTAACAGTCCTAAATGTACATACACGGAAAGTACATCGGAAATAAATTACAGCTACCACGAAATTTAACGTAATATCACAAGCTATATGCTGTTGATTTGATAAGACTAGGCCACAGGTATAAATTCACCGTTGATATATTTCTAAAAAACCAACCACATATGTCAAACACCCTATAAATACATTTACACACAACAAGTCTACGCACATAAAGCGCATCTAAAGAAAAGATACTTTAAAGGTAATTAGTGTATTGCGTTATTACGAAATAATTCGTATTATCAGTAATAATATAATAGCATTACACAACGAAATAGATTTTAAGTGTTCGTCAACGACTATTGTGTCACAGGGAAAATGGGTTCTTTCTTAACCTTGCTCATTTTATACGTCTTCATGTGTGTACTTACTTTGGCCAATATATTAAATTTAATGTGTACAAATCACAAATTGATTGATTTTAATGTCAATCAGACCCTTTAGTTATACGTTTTATCGAACTGACACAACTCATTGCTTTGAAATAAATTTACACTGAAAACAACATACATTTTTTCGAACAAGTCGAACAAAATCAACTCAAAAACTTAGCTCAACCTATTGAAATGCACCAGAATATGCCGTTGTTGAATTTACTTGTAAATTTTAAGTTACATCAAGAACACTCTTTTATAGGTACAGGTACATGTTTCTTATTGATGATGCTGATGTATTACTACTTTTATATGTATACATCATATATTTGGTTGTTTGTTCCCCCCACAAGATAGAATATTCTATTCCACAAAATTGATTTTTATTTATTCCCAAGTATTAGTTTGGGTTTGCTGTATTGAGATTGAGATGTTGCCAAGCATGACAGCAATCCACATGAGCAGGAATACACAGGACTAAAATGCTGAAAAATAAAAATTACAATATTTTAAAAACTCCCTCCCAAGTGAACCAATCAGGTGAAGTTATCTTACAAAGCATTCTAACATTGGTATATTTATCATTAAAATAATTACGCTTAAATTGAAGAAAGGGTCTGTTAAAACTCAATAACTTTCTTGTCGCGTTTTTGGTTACCTAGCTCAGACGCTCCATGACATTTGCATCTAAAATTGAGCTGTAGAATTTAAGAGATTTAAAATGTCTTCAGGCTGAACTAATTTCTATTGAGTGAGATGAGGACTGCACCGAGTATGAGAGTACGCGATTCTTCAGTTTGAGATGTCGTGAAAAACGGAAAAAAACGTTTGCCGGAACAATCCATGCAAATGACTGGTGAGAGCAGAATCGTGTCCTTTCTATGTTGAGAGTATGTAAACGAAGAAATAAAAAATATTTACATGAAGAACTGATGGACATCGATATACCATTTTTCATTAATATGCATAGGATCACATCAATTAATTTTCCTTAAAGCAACCACCATTGAAAGTGTGCAAACGGCATGGCATATCAAGCAAGTTATTTCACCTCCAAAGATATTAGATTAGATATATGTTTCGCTAGATAGCGAAATACAAAAATCACTGAAATCGCATTCCTCATTCAAGATATTTACTTGTGTCGTGTCATTATCGTTACCCAGACACGCTTTATTCATCTCGCTGTAAATGCTTGACGCCATTTGCACACTTTCACGGTTCATTTAAATTAGTCCGTATACTTACATTGTTTCAAAATTTGTACTATTGTCAGATTCTTCCAATGATGTCCAGTAAATTATACTGAAGCAAACGCAAACATTGAGAACGCCACATGAGAATCATTCCATTGCTATATATTATTGCAAATAGGTCGTCGGTAGTCGGTAGGTAGTTTGTCGTTGGTGTCTGTATCTTGCGATTTGCAAACGAGGAAGTTTTAATGCTTTCACGAACTAGAATTATGTTGCTTCCGATCCAATTAAACTATGTCCTGAAAGGGAAATCGGTGAACGATACATTTTAGACTTGACTGTTGTTTATAAGGTAGCTAAAATAGCGCATTGATGGGTAATGAAAGCACACAGTACACATATATACCTTTAAATTATTCTAAAGTAACAATTTCCTTAATTTCTTGAAGTCAGAGTTTATGCTGGCTGGAAAAAACAATTCGCTGATGAAAGTAATTCTATATTAGCAAATATATCGGAGCACTACGTATGACTTATTTGTACTTGAACTAAAATTATGAGAGATACTTTTCCAATATCGGAACTGTAGCTACAATATTCACTTTTCACCATATAATTTTCAATATTCAGTTATAGTTTAATCGCTGAGTTATAAAGGAATGTAATGAAATGATAATAAAAATACACTTTCACTCAACAACGTTAAAATGTAAGACAATCAACACAAGCTTGTACGATTATGACTGCATTTCCAATCGGCAGAAGAGACGTCTCTAACTCAAATTGTAATTGATTAAAACACTTAGATATAAACAACAAAGCAGTTCAACTTAAATTCTTAAGACGAAATGCTGAATACACACAAAGAATAAGAGAAACGGAAAAAGCACAATGAAACGTAAAATGAAAGATTAATGAAACGAACAAAGCAGTTCAAGAGTTCCGATAAACGTAATTCCCCAGCATCACTTTCACATTAAATACTGGAGAGTGTCCAGATTCTTAGGAAAAGGCGGCTGGTAGATGAAAGCTGAATGACTGAATTTAGATGAACAATGAGCATGGTTTATCTGGCACGGTTACATTCGAAGCACACGCTGCAAACACTGTGACTGTTAGTACACTGACATGATCATTCCAAAATGTCCAGTTACAACTTCACAGGCACACTAATGAATGACTGAAACCGTCGAAGTTTTAGGATCCACCTCATTTCCTCTTCAAGCATAAATCAAGTTTATGGTTTGTCCCACTGGAAATACAAAGAGGTACACAATTAGTTTAGGCAATAATTTAACATTCATATATACACGCACAAAACATTTGAAGTCAATATTCGATTCAATTAGCAGCAAGTAACCATAAACCAGATCAGACAAATATATGCCAATATTAAAAATCTAAAGAATTAATGCTGGTTCTGTTTTTTCAACCATCAAAAGTAATTTCAGTTATATATACTTAAAAATACTAGTGTCAATGGAACTACACAAGTTATCCGAACTACACAAATTTTGACATTACGTCTTTCACTGCTGACGGTGAACAGTGAATATTATTATATCTAACAAAAATAACCCTAATTCAAGTCAAGCTCGTCTCAGAAGTTTCCAAATAGGTTAAAGCACTATGACTCCCATTATCATTATTGTCCTCGTCGCCCAATATGCTCATTTCCTAATGCAACCACGAATATATGCACTGACTAAATATTATTAACAAATCTTTAAAACATACAATCAACAAAATCATGTATCTTATCAATGGTTGATGGTCTAAAAATTCACTCTTTTGCCTTTTGCGCGCTCGAAGCTTCCTAAAAATCGCTTATCCTTTCCAAAGGAAATAAAAACTGCCAATTTACTTAGATCAAATATTAACTGACAAAAAATGTACTCAATTCTTACATTACTGCAAACCAAAAAAATTTCTAAATGGCAAATGGGGTGGGAGCGATCCTGTTTAAACTGAACCATACTGCACACTCTTTTGCTAGTATGCAAGGTTTGCATTTCGTGCGTAAGCCCTTATCACATTGCAATTTGCACTTTATTCTCGCTACACACAAGATTATTAGCAATATCAATTTTCAAAGTTTCATGCATTGTTGAATAATTCGTTAAAAATATACTCTCGTCGTACACCATTATGCCTTTTTATACAGTGATGTTGCTGGTTAAGTGCACAAAAGGTTTACACATTTGGTAGTAGTCTGCCCAACGTTATTAGGTACCCACACACTGCAAACTAACATTGATACATTATTTACTGCAGTCTACACTCTCTTTAAAAACTTTTTTGTGCACTATCCTTTACACCACTGCTCACATTGTTTTTAAAAGATCCTTTTACTTCATGCAAGATACCTTTCGTACAGGCAGGCTACTTCTTCTGCACCAACAAAAATCACTGCTTGTGCAACAGACACGATTACAGTTCTTACTATTGTTATGAACCTTGCAGAGATTTACTTAACGATGCTCTACCATTCTTCGTCTTCTTCTTTCCATCTCTCTGATTAGCGAGGTACATTTAGTAATAATGGGTACATCTTGTATGCACAATCATCATCAATAATGCACTCTACTCTCCGCTGTTGTGCTGCTGCACACACTACCATCATAATATTTATCTTTTATTTTTTAACACATACCAGGGGAAACAATGCAGTGGTACTGCTACTTCTACTACTTTACTGTGTAAGTATTCAATGGACTCACCTCACCACCACCACCGTCGTCACACGAGTTACAAAAAGACAAAAACGTACCACACACACACACACACACACACACACACACGGACGGGGAGCTCTCATTCAGAATAATAACAATAGTGTATCTTTGCAACTTTAAAAAGTTGCTGGCAGTGGCAGAGCGCTA
>JAHZNE010006938.1:0-14925 GCA_027744055.1 Callyntrura sp. NNG-2020
GTTTACCTTGTTATCCCCATGCTGCCACATGTTTACCTTGTTATCCCCATGCTGCCACATGTTTACCTTGTTATCCCCATGCTGCCACATGTTTACCTTGTTATCCCCATGCTGCCACATTTTTACCTTATGAACTGTGCAGAACGATGCTGCACCACTTAGGTGAAAATGTGGAAGTATGGAAGATAACGTTAGCGGTGGGAGTGGGTAGACAGACAGACAGACAGACACCAATATGCAGACACACTATTTTTTTATATATATGATTCCTTACCTGTTATTGTCAAACAATGACATTCATACATTGTAACCAAAATTTTATTACAACCAAGAAATGGTTTTTGATAGTAGTAATTAACGTTAACTTTTGGCTAACCATTTTTTAGCCAACAATCGTTAAGGTACATCCATGAGGTCGTTTCATTCGGTCTGTATTAACTTAAGAGAAATTACATAAAATTTGCCAACGGTAGTATCCACGGATATGTACTCTGCAAGGATTTTACTTGATAATTCCACTTGGCATTTGGTAGTGTTTAAAAAAGTACATGTAATTTGATACACTACATTTGCTACATACTACACATGTCATAGTTTTGCATCCGGATTAAAATTACAAAACACCATTTTTGCGAAGAAATTTTTGCAGATTCAATGTAAATTCGTTTTTCGGATGCGGATTCCATGGGTGAAAATGACATGTCAGGTAGTAACTAGTGAGTGTTGTACCGTAGTGAGTATTCTCACTGTATTTGGAAACGAGTTGATACGTAAGTCTACCAGTGCCAGTAATGATAAACGTTCAGTAAAGTGGGGCACTGACTGGCTACAAGTTACATGAGCAACTTTCCCTTCCATAATGCAAACAAATTTCTAATATTTTTATCTGTTATAATCCTAAAAATGAATGATCAACATAACGACCCATGACGAAGCGTCGATCATTAGCTAACAAATAAAGCATTGCAATAACAAGTGACATTATGCAGATATTGCACTAATAACGGTCAACGGTGCGTACGTTTGAATTACATACTACTCTCATACAAATTAACACTGAAATAAATAGCATGCAATTCAATTCATGTACCCGTATACAAACCTGCACACACACGTCACGTATACAGACCGGTTATTGATGAATGATGGCCCTATAAAATATAATTTTGACTTTCCCTGCAAAAATATGCAACCAACTTTTTTTTCTATCAATTAACTTCCAGTGACAATTTAGCAATTGTTCATAATCTGTGAGAAAGCATGCTAAATACATAAAACCGATACACACACGTAAAAAGTTTGCAAAACCAAATTACACTGTATCGTATGGTCAGTCTTGAAAGCTTAAGTTCTAATTCTTTCCGTGTATTATTATCATTAATTCTTCATTTGCCACCTTCTGACACAACCTGAATCATGTATGTGCATGTGCTCATTTTTTATTTTGGCCTAAATGTATTTATTTTTTAGTTATATGGTGTAAAATGATGTAGGAGTATTGCAACCATGTATGATGCTAATATCTCTAATTTTTGTTTTTTGTCTTCATGTCTACTCTCTGTGTTCTACGTGACGCTGTTCTATGTTGATATATGTTCCATGTGCGGGGATGATATGTTATGATGACGATGAAAATGTGACCTTTTTTGGTGATGAAAACCACGATTCTACTACCTTCGTGTCCTCTTCTTCCTCACCTTATCGCGTCAATTACGCAGGTTTTAACGAAAATATTGCAACAAGGAACAGAATTTGATACTCTAGCGGAAACAGTTTTAGCTGATCGCTTTGAGCAGCTCGTTCAACTTGTAACAATGATTGGCGACAAAGGTAAAATATAATACTATTACGATCATTTAAAACATATTAATTATTATATACCATTTTATCTTTAATTGACCATTCGCGATAAAAGAAATACTTCAGGTGCTCTTTTTGGTAATTATAATGAAGGTAGGAGCATGTTTCTGCAATTTTCATCGTGACCATCGGTTGCCCAGAAGTTGTGCCGATAACAATGATTTAAACCGTCATTATCCCTTGAGAATTGACTCTGTTAAATTCCTCATTTCAAGAACTTTCATACTCTTAAAAATCAAAATTCAAAATGCAACATCATAACAGAAATACTGCTTCACAAGTTCGCTAAAATGACGCTAGTAATTTTAACCATCCATCAGTCAGATATGGGTAGTTAAAAGGACTATTGCAAGCAACTTTGACGTAATTTTAAATGTACTTTCATTTAAAAAATGGTTTAAAAAATGATCCGGTGGTGTACCGAAAACCTCCAGGTAGGTCATGCTGTAAATTGTAGAAAAATGTTCAATGCATTTCATTCTGAAGGGGAAAAGAGCATCTAAAACTTTCTTTAATCTTCTTGGTCATTTGGAAAACATTCATGCGCACTAAATGATCTTTCTCCAGCAATATCTACAACAAAATAACTTCTACTACACTCTTTCTCGCTTCCTCGTCTATAAAGATAATGTGGTCAATAATGCTGATATAATGATTAATAATGATAATAATGATGATGGATAACTTTCAAAATGATAATCATGCGGGAAGCGATGCCATTTTGATATGTTGATTTGCCAGTGCGATTAATCTTTAAAATTTTCATTTTCTTAACTAATTATGATATCTTAAAAACAAAAGGTTATGTTGCACTTTGATTAGCATACTTAGTTCAAGCTGGCATTACTTCCCTGCCATAATTCTGCGACAATATGCTTTCATTTACCTTTTTCTTCCTTATAATTATTTATAGTTTACCATGGAACTAATGACATTCATGCAGGTGCACTTACAAACTGCTTTGTAGTTTTTAATAAACAAAATATTCAATATTAAATATTATTGTTTGTATAACAGTTTCTTTTCCATTTCTGTCAATCGCTCTCTTTATCTCTTCTATTCTTGTATCTCTCTCTCATTATTTGTATATTTGTCGGTAACTATTTATATCTATATATGTATATGTAATTGTAGTTTCTTCTTTCTCTTTCTTCGTCTTTTTATTTTGCTTTTCCTGGTAATCTATATATATAAACCTTTTGTATGGACAACACATTTGTAAAAATGTGACTAACTCGAGTTTTCTTTCGATTTTTTGTTTTCTTTTTCATCATTTGTTTATAAAAATTTTGGAACGAACGCGCAATCCTCTATCACTCTGACTCGCACGCAAAACAAAACGAAAAACCACAATGTGTGACTTCAAAAACCATCGAAATCGGTCATTTGAACGCAACTGAACAAAATGTGTCTGACTTCTGTCTGCCTTCATCTGCTGCTTGCCTGTGGTGGTAAGTTGATATCATTAAACTATATGACACTGACACCACCGGTGTTTAATCTGAAATAAATACATAAAACTAATATATTTTTTTGAATTCACAAGGATTGCGGATACGAATGGCGATCTTCTTATCTACCACGTGATACTCACTCTAAAGCCTTTCTGTCATAAGCCATTTGAACTGGTTGTTGACTTTACCCACACGTGCTCAGATAATCGGTTTCGCACCGAGTACCTCCAGAAATGGTTTGTTGTCTTACCTGAGGTAGCATATGAGAACCTGCACGCCGCGTACATTTACAACTGCAACTCATGGGTCCGCGAATACACGAAATACCATGATAGAATTCTCGCCCCCCTTAAAGGTAATCGTAAAATTTTGTTTTTGGACTCCACAAACCGCCTGTCTGACTACATTGACGTAGACCAACAAAAATTACCCGGTGCAACCTTATCCCTGGATGAAGATTTAAAAGTTTTTAATAACGCCCTCAAATTGTCCCACAAGGACACCAAAGTGACAATCAAAGTTGGTCCTAGTGCCATACAAATCACGTCAGCGGAAAAGACTAAGGTCTTAGCTCACTCAGTCCTCCTTAATGACGTATATTACGCTAGTGAGATTGAGGAGGTCTGTCTAGTTGATGACAATCAGTTCACGCTTACAATTGCCAATGAGTCTGGACCACTCTCATTCATTCATAACGACTGTGATTCCATTGTCCAAGCGGTCATTCATATTAGGAATCGGTGGGAGCTCAGCCAACCAGATTCAGTTACAGTTCACCAAAAGATTCGCCCAAAAGACGTACCTGGAACACTGCTGAATATGGCTCTTTTGAATCTTGGGTCGTCAGATCCAAACCTTCGTACTGCTGCTTATAACCAACTGTGTGCTCTGACTGCCACCTTTGATCTCAAAATTGAGGCAAGATATTTTGGTACAATTTGGGTAGTAATTCTCCTTGTAGGATATACGTAATGAAAATATTTATTTATCTTACAGGGGCAACTTTTGGAAACCTGGGGTTTATGCATTCCTTCAAACAACACGTTATTCATCAAGAGCGTATCGGAGAAACTTGCTCACAACGAACCCAGATTAACCTTGGAATTTCTGGAAGAATGTATACATGGGTAAGTGTATCCTTTCAGACTACCACTGTTTTGTTATGTAAGCAATTCAAATTCAATGGGAATTATTTTTTAAATAATTTTACTTACAAGGTTCAGTGCGTCTTCAATAGAATTGAAGCATTTATGTCTCGAGTACATCACTCCATGGTTGCCGAATCTTGTTAAGTTTTGCAAACACTCGGATGATGCGAAACGTCAAAAAGTGGCAATGATCTTGGACAAACTAATCACTCTTACCATCGAGGAGGTGGAGATGTATCCGTCAATTCAAGCGAAGATTTGGGGCTCCCTGGGTCAAGTGCCTGACCTAATAGACATGGTGCTGGACAGTTTCATCAAGCGGAGCGTAACGGGTGGGCTAGGTTCCCCTCAGGCGGAAATCATGGCTGATACAGCAGTAGCCTTGGCGTCTGCTAACGTACAACTGGTTGCAAGAAAAGTGATAGGAAGGCTCTGTCGTGTCCTGGAAAAAACATGCACCAGCCCTGTAGCAACGCTCGAGCAACATTTAATGTGGGATGACATTGCGATATTGGCTCGCTATTTACTTATGTTGTCTTTTAACAACTGCCTCGATGTGGCGCATCACCTTCCATATTTGGTTCATGTGGTTTGCTTCCTGGTGTGTACTGGCTCTGTGAGCATGCGTGCCTCCACACATGGTCTAGTCATCAACATTATTCATTCCCTCTGCACTTGTACTCAACCACAATTTTCGGGTTAGACTTGTAACAATGATTATTGATTGATTATTACTTATTGATTTTACATTTAGCCATTCCCGATTTTAATTTTTTACTGTGTTTTAATTGTAGAGGAGACACACAGGGTGTTACGGCTAAGCTTAGATGAATTTTCGTTGCCCAAGTTTTATCTGCTATTCGGCATCAGTAAAGTAAAATCTGCTGCAGTTACAGCATTTCGTTCTTCCTATCGTCATGCTGGTGACCGATGGCTAGGTCATTATTCACCAATGGATAGAGAAAGACTGGCTCTTACCTCCCTGGAAGTCATCACTGATGCACTTTTAGAAATCGTAGAAGCGTGTATGAGAGACATTCCTGAATGTGATTGGCTACAGTGCTGGACACAACTGTCAAAAAGCTTTGCATTCCGCTACAATCCTGCACTCCAACCCAGGGCCCTTATTGTGTTTGGTTGCATCAGCAAATCTATTCAAGACTCTGACATCAAACAGCTCTTGAGAATCCTCGTGAAAGCTCTAGAGAGTTTCAGTGATGTTGTACTAATTGAGGCCATCGTCATGTGCCTGACTAGGCTCATACCTCTATTGAGGCCAGAGAGTGCCATTCATCTGATGATGTTTTGGGTAGCCATATCTGTATTACAGTTGGATGAGGTCTCGCTGTATGCATCTGGTCTAGCTTTACTGGAACAAAATCTGCACACATTGGACTCTCAAGCCATGTTCGAATCGAGGAGCTTGGAAAAAATTATGACGACCACCAGAGAACCCCTCGAATGGCATTTTAAGCAATTGGATCATGCTGTCGGTCTTTCCTTTAAAAGTAATACCATTATTAACCATCATATTTGTATGGAAAAGCACACAATTCATTTATGGAAAAATGGCAGGCTGTCTCTCTTTACATTACCTTTTTATAATTAATTTACTTCTTTCGTTTTTCAGCAAATTTCCATTTTGCACTAGTGGGCCATCTTCTGAAAGGTTTCCGGCATCCAACGCCAACCACAGTATCCAGAACTAGTCGAATTTTAACAATGTTGTTGGGTATCGTCGCTAAGCCCACGAAGAAGGATAAATTTGAGGTGACCAAGGAAAGTGTTGCGTATTTGGCCGCACTTGTTTCCGTTTCGGAAGAAGTGCGCAGCCGTTGTCATGTGCGACATCACATGTCACGTCACCTGGCTTGTTCAAATGAAAACATGAATTGGAGTCCCAAGTCTCCCACAAATCGCCGACAAAAATCGTGGGATCTGTTAGATCAAAATGCACTTATGCAGGCACAACGACAACAGGGTGGAAAACAAACGACGGCGCAACAGGTAAGCTTTTTCGTTACTTGGATGCATTCACAAGCATTTTACGCGTGTTCCGCAAATATCTCTACTTGTGTTAGATTAGCCATTCGTAGCGAAAGGTTATTATAGTGAGCTTAACTTTCTTAATTTTTGCTGAAACGGGATATTGTTTGCTTTTTTGTAATGTCAACAACAGGCAAACAGTTTGTGTTGTAATTTCCATTACGTGTACAAGAACTTAGTTGAAAGCATACACTGTTATTTGCCGTTATATATTATACTTATTTGGACTACCGTACCATTACTACTGTCTGTTTTTGTGTGACCTTTCAAAAAAATATATGTATATATATTATTTTCTCTCATATCTGCTATACTTCTTCATTCGTATATTCTTCTTATAATTTTCTGTTATATTATCTTTCTTTTCGTGATGCTCTCCTTTGAGTTTTCTCATGTTTTCATCCAGGGAAGAAATGCATAGGTGTTATTATTTTGACGCAAGTATACATGGTAATATAAAAGGTGATATTACTTAAGTATCTATTTTTGTATTTGTTATGATGATAATAATTAATTTGATTATGTAATAATTACTGACTGATAAAAATGATGACAAAAGGTTCAGAGCGGTGCGAAAAACTGGCGTAGCTTGGATTTGTCAGCACGTGTCGTTGACTTCAAGTCCCACAGATCAGCATCAATGCCCGTCCGGAATGAGCACAAAGTGAGAAGATGAGTTGTTGAATACAAACAAAATCAAGAAAAAATTGAGTTGTTAAGGTTTTGACTACTTCCTTCCACCACAGCAAACCAAGTTCTAGATACTTTTTTTATAGAGAAATTCTCTCAATCCCTTATAATACCTCACGGTTATTTACAAATTATTCATATCTCCGATTGTCCATGATAGTAATTCATATCATATATATTTGCTACAACCACTACTACTAGTACTACTACTACCAATGTTGCTGTTCTTTCTCCTACTACAATTATCACTTAAATAAAAGGCATTTAGTCCACTCTTAGATTTTTACCACGACATAACTGCAATATACTTCATTATAACTATTTTACAAATCCAAAAAACACTGCTGCAATAAACTGCCCACAAAATCCTTTCTTCTATGCTGTACATAGAAAAACATACTAGCTGGTAGATTTTTCAAAACAAACAGAGTCCCCTCTAAAACATTTATTATTTCACTTCATTAATATACCATTTCCTGGCAATACTATTAAGATTTATCTCATTGTCCTTTGATGCTAAATAATGTTTAACAAGCGTTATGTTCTTATATCTAAACATGCTCATTCTCACGTGATAACTAGTCACTGCTGCTGCCACCCACCACTATTTCTCTTTCACTGTTTTATTTAAACTGACATTTACTATTATTATCTCCCAATCCTCCTCTTTACCTCTTCTCCTTTCGCGGGGTCTTCTTTATCCATGTTGTTTGAATGAGCTTGGAATTTCGCGCCTCGCAGTTTTCAATTTTAGGATTGGAGACGTTCAAAAGTTTCATTTGTCCCTCTGACACTATCGCCTGGCTACCAACCCCACAATTTTCACTGTTTTACTGCATCCTCTTCAACAAGCTGTTTGGCATTCCCCATACTCTTGTAAAAAATAATGATGACGAAGAATATACAATCTTACTTACAACTTGTTGGTTATGGAGTTATAAACTCAATTTTTTAACTCTTCCGTTGGTGTAAATAAAATTCTACATCTTTTCTTTATCCTTTGGGTAGGTACATCATAATCCCAATGACTATTTTATCCCAAAAAAACCTTTTAACAGGATGGTTCCAAGTTTCCCTAATTTTGTTAATTCCTGAAAAGCGCTTTAATACTGTTTCTTGTTGTCCAATCCGTTGGGTTGTTGTGTTTGTTACTGCCAATAATAATGACAAGCGCATGTTGTTTGTGTCCTAATTATTATTGTTGCGTTTGTGTAACATGTGTAATGGATGTTGTGCCTATATTGAATAAGGTACCTCCGCAAAACTTTGACCCTATCAATAACTTTTAAGGTTCTTCTTCTGACTGAACTGTTTGTGTTATCTTGCTATGGACGTCGCCCCCATCTTTTTTCCATTACGATTTTGTATTCAACATATCATCATCTATCATCATGTGATTTCAAATGATGAGTCCTTAGGTGTATGTATGTACAATCCGTGTACTTGCCAAGCTACTATATAAATCACTACTTTAATATATTTAGCTTCTTAACATGAAATTTATATGTTACTGTCACGTCATGCTGTCTGCCACTTGTCGCCAAAAACGAATACGAGACAAAGACATATCAGAGCGACACTCTTAAATTATAATTAAAGAAATCAACCGTGCATGAGTTTTACTATTATTATTTTAAGGGCGGCACACATTAGAGTATGTCCTACCACCTACTTCGTAATGTGCCAGTCCAATATTGCACGATGCACTATGGAATGAGTTTATCTTGTAGATATCCTTTTTAGTTTTATACATGAACATGAACTATTTATTTTGTTTTTCTTAATATTATACTCTATATACTTCGAGTTATTAAAGTTGATCTTTACTCTCTGTCTCTCTTTTCTGTATTCGTTCAATTATTATTATTATTATAATCGTTATTATTATTATTATTATCCTATTATCTCGTCTTGTTTCTTCTTTTTCTGTTTGATTCCCGTATCTAGAGCCAGGCTCGTGCTCTTTTCAAGTCTCAGAGATCTTTTTCTGTACCTACCACTAAGGACAACTCAAAGGTACTCTCTTTCTTCTCACCAAAAAAAAATAAAACTTTAAATAAACTAACCAATCTGTCAGTTAGACGACCATTTTTATAGTTTTTTTATGGTTTACTCTAGCTTAATTTCCCCTTTAATGAGAATATCAATTTAAACATAGAATGGTAACTAGTGTTCGGTGTGACGAGTCAAATATTTTTTTTTCAATTTATACCACAGTTGGCGCTCGTTACAACGGTAGGCCAGGTGCAAGTGTGTCCTACTTTTCTCTTGGTATGAATTCTTGCAGATGTGTTGTAACGAAAGTAAATTTTTAAGAACTAATTTCGTTTTAGGAGTATTCTAATGTCGACTAGTATTGATTCACATAGTGTCGGTATTTTGTATGACCGCTATAATGACCGCCAACTGTTGACTGCATAGGAATGAGTTAATATACAGCAGCGACACCACCTCACGCCTCCCAATATTATAAAGCGTTAGAATTTTATTATTATTATTAAATTAATCATAAAAGGACAACTAAATACACCTTACTAATTGTAAGATTATCGTCTTTATTATTATTGTATTGCTTTAAGTGCGTGTGTCTTGTCTTTTTTGTGTGCACTGATAAAATATTCTAGACACTTTTAACTCAAATCCCTTTCCGCCTTTGATATTTTTATATTAATCCCATTAAGCAAAACTCAAACTTACTTCTTTTTTTTTTTTAGCTATTTCATGTTTCCCCTACTGCTGTATTTTTCACCGAAGGGAAGAAAGACATAGTTAAGAAGTTAATTATAATTTTGTAACCTTCTCCCCCAACCAATCCCCAACATAACAAATTAATAATTTTCAGTCGTAGTTGATAAAACATATTTGTAACGTAAACTTTTGTAATGTTTACTTTGAGTAACACAACCTTTCACTAGTACCTACTACAATCATGAATAGTCGTGAACTTATGTGGAATAATAGAGTAGCTAGTAATGAGTAATCATATGCACAATTTCTACATTAATTCTGAAAACTTTTTCGGTTTGCAAGGCTAGTGTATATAAATGTTCGACAATAAATATTTTAATAAGTTTTAACCCTAATTACAATTACAACATTAATAATAATAGAGATCCAGTACGCATACCTTTCGTATGAATAACCCTGATGGAAATCTTCATTATATACCTTAACACCACGATTACATGCATCCTTATGCAACTTGAGAGTATACATTACATAACTTAGGAGCAAATTATTTTCTAATCTTGAAACGTTGCAGCTACCTTACGACATAAACCAATTTAGTATTGTTTTATTTGTTGTTGTGTTTGTGCGCACCAAAAACACTGAAAATATGTAGGAAGGAGAGGAGTGCAAAAGAGCAAGCGTTTCCAACGAAAACAATGTACTGCTTGATCCTGAGGTTATTGGTGACATCCCGACACAGGCGCTGCTGTTGACAGTTCTCGCGACACTGGTAAAATATACGACGGACGAGGCGGAAATGCGCGTTTTGTATGACTACCTTGCTGAGGCATCTGTCGTATTTCCTAAAGTCTTCCCTGTGATGTGAGCCTAGTTAAAATATGAAATAATTCGTATCTGTACTAGTTATATTACTTCGGTGAGCTGTGTCGTCCAATTTGTAATTCATAACATTTTGTCTATCTACTTGTTAGTCATACTCTACTCGATGCCAAAATAACAAATGTACTCTCCCTCTGTCATGACCAAGTGATACTGAATGCAGTTCAGAATATTATTCAGAATATGATAACACTTGAAGATGGTACACAGCAACAGCCGCATTATTTGCAATCCATGGGTTTCGGAGGTCTTTGGAGATTTGCTGGACCGTTTACAAAAGTATTTATCTATTAATATTGTTTTTTTTGCATTATGCATGTAACTGTGTCCATGGGTTTATATTATTTCCACTAAAATTTTAAATTCTTTATAATGCGTCTAGTCCAATTGCACAGCCGAAAGCGCAGAGCTATTTGTCAACTGCTTGGAAGCTATGGTGGAAACTTGCTTGCCTTCAGAGGATGGTGAATTGGAACAGTACCCTTCCATGTTGTCTGTTTCCTCTGCGATCAATTTGTCATCCTCTTTATCGTCGTTAACATTAGGCTCTCCAACAGAAAAAGGTGAGAACAGTGAATGCGAAACGGATATTGCACATTTGAGATAGTTTTAATAACTTAACTACTACTTACATAATATGTTTTTACATAGTTTAAACCAATATTAAAGACATACGAAGGACGACTAATATAAAGTAATGTATTTATTGTGGATACATGAAAAACAAAAAATAATGTATGACACTACTAAACTACGATTTACTATTGTGTATATATATTAGTCATGTGGTAAAAAATATCGCCGACTTTTCCGACATGATCCTAGCATGAGATATCCTATGTTGCCTGGAGATACTAACTATGAATTTTATAAAATTGTTTCAGGTTCCTACGAATTCCCGATACATACTCAGTTTTAAGGACAAGGGTTGATTAACTGCAGATGTACAATTGTTATCAGCAAGATCATTAAAATATTAAGACTGTGCTGTCGCAACAAAATAAAAAAAACTATCAACTCACCGACTTCTTCAATAGATGTAGTACTCTTACTTGCGCATAATATCTTCAGTTTTTATCATAAACCAATTGCTAAGAATAGTGATACCAAATTTAGTGTATAAATAGATGTAGTTTACTTGGGTAGGTTTCAAGTTCATGGTATTGGAACTAATATACGTTAACCTTTTAAACATTTTTTCGCCATTTCCACCATCAAGTTCAATGTTGTATACTATATTTACTGAATATATTATCAAAACTTACGCAAAAAGTTAAGAAAGGAAAAAGAAAATTTATCGTTATACTCGATATCACTGTGATCACTTTTTTGTCCAAAAAAAACCAAGTAAAAGTAGTCTAAAAGTTTAAAAATGAAAGAAGACTTTTGAAAAAGTTTTTATCGTACTGAAATGAAGTCTTTGTTACAGCGGTTCTGTTTGTAGGTGTTCTAACAACTGTAGACTGGTGAAATAAACTGGAACCATCGTCACTACTACTACTGATTATAAATTTGCACATAGACATTTTAGACGACGCCTCGTGAATATAAACCGATAGACCAGTCTACATAAGTAAAGAAACATAATCTAATTCAACACTTGTTTACAATGTAGCAAAGTAATTCAGATTTTTTTTATTTTAATGCTTTATTTGTTTAGTTATATTTAACTATTATTACATTATTGTTGCTGTTGTGTTATTATAACGTACAAGTGTAATCACAATAACATGCAGCATGAGAACGATGTAATTCGCACTGTCAGGTTCGATACTTGGCGTTAATGACATGCTGAATTTTAGAATAAATACAGCGGTGGATCGATACACTGAAAGCGGGGCAAGCTTATTTTTGGGCCAGTAGAGAGATTTATGAGGTATGTAATGCCATACTGCCCAGCACACATCGTGAAACTGGTCATTGTCTTAGTATATATTCAACATTTTCAAATTTTAAAGAAACTCTTTGCTAAAACCACACCCGAGGAGTTGCAAGTGTTTCGCGATTATGACATTGGTTATGTTGACATCTTCAGTATCCATTTTACCTACGACAATACATTTCAAATGGTTCAGTGATTTTTTTTAGTTTGAAAGACCACAATATTATTTAGCTACTTTTATCGATGAAATGAACAGAATGAATTAAATTATTAGTATTGTTTAAATAGCTATTGATGTCATACCATAAGTAACTGATCATTTATTTTCTTTATTTGGTTATTTTAGAAATTCTAAGTGTTAATTTATAATTTATACCACATTTTTTGAATAAAATTTTAACCTGTTGCGAAAACAGTTTAAACATCCTGGTCATGGATGTAAATAATTCCGGTAATTGGTGTAATCTTTCATAGAGTACTATATTTTTTCTTGTTTTATTATTATTTGCAAAATTGTTTTGGGAAAATTACAATACATAACAATCTCTCGCGACATATAACTTATAAATCATATATGCTGCGTCGTTATTGATGAATCTGAAATTTAAATGTGATTAGATTAAGCATGTCTCGGTGATACAATTCCAGTTTGTGTTAAAGCTCAATTCAACGCTCCCCTTGTGAACACGTCATGCATCCTCACTTGTATGCCTCATTATACGTATTGTTTATATTTATTGATGTTATTACTTACTGTCTTCTATCATTTTATTTCCTCCTAGCCCTGTAATTCAAATGAAAACACAGCTATAAAATTATGTATCGTATTTCCGTACACATAATGTGGTAATATGCTATAGTGATCACATCTTAATTTATTTTTATTTTTTGGTAATTCTGATTACGGTGATTATCATTACCACACTATTTCTATTTTATTTCTCACAGGAAGAAACTCATCATATTATTGATTTTAATAAAAACAGCAGTATATTGCTCAAAGCTAAAGCACTGTTTTCTTATTTTAACATAATTATTGAAAGAACCACTTAACCATTCAATAACAATTATTAATATAACTTTGTGCATACGTTGCATAACATCTTTACAGTTACTTACTGAAACGGCAATGTGCCAGGCCACCCTCTCGGTTTGCGATTTTCCGTTTCTTCTACTTTTTTTCTTGCTTGGGCCAGTTGTTCCGGGTGCGTCAGTAGAGCACATTGCTCATAGCCCGGAGGCCAACTCTTTTTTAGTTTTTCGATAAGCTTTCTATCTTTCTCCTCCTGCGAAAGTACAACAACATTTATTTGGTAACATTTCATCAAGTTTGTAATGCAAAACCTTATATTGCAAGTTGAAAGCATTAGCGAATGAATAAATATAAATGTATTAAAATATATTTATGTATTTATATTTAACATTAGTACAAATTAATTTCGCTGTATACCAACTTTTTACGCAGTATTTGCTTGTCCAAAATTTAAATGGTTGCCACATAATTAAGACAAACAACATATAAATATATTTAATGTTTTAAATGTTAAACTAACTTGGCTTTCAGTAGTAAACTTTCCTGTCCCTTGGGAGTATTTCGAGACTGCGTCCAAACCCATGATGTAAATGTAGAACTGCTCAAAATTCAAGTAAATGTAGCGTATATTAATATTAATAATCACCCAAGTTTTTCATATTCATATACATTAAAATATTACTCGTAACTAGGTAACGCCATTACTAACTAGTATGAATCTTAATTCCTTACAATCAGAGTCAAAATTATTAATATTTTGGCTAAAATCCTGACAACCAACAAGTTGTTTCTTCTCCGTAACATGCATCCAACAGAAGACAATAACAAATCGTCACTATATCAACGGAAAAAAGTAGAACTGAACTGGAAGAAAAGAGTATTTGTGCACGAGCGGATGTGTAATGCGAATGTTGGAGTGTAACTCAAAACTCAACCCTGCCTAATCTTCGGGAGCATGCGAACGTAGCTTGCAGAACACCCTCACACGGTTGACGGTGTACTCTAATATGCGTAACGTACAAGCTGCGGAACAGTAAACGCAAGATACTGCATGGCTGGTATGAGGATAAGGTATTATGGAGGAATGGCGTAAGCGGGGAAAGGATACACCAATATACAACCGTCCAGCAACTGAATTCCTCAACTGAATCTGAGGTATCGAAACAGCTGTAACTAAAATAGATGGCAACTAAAATAACTACAACATAAATTTAACCCAGGAGAGTGCGGGTACTCACGCAG
>JAHZNE010006939.1:0-12147 GCA_027744055.1 Callyntrura sp. NNG-2020
AAACTAGACATGACACATTTGTGATTTTGATATCATTCGAATCGCCGTTTCAAGCTCTACATGTGTCATTCGAGAAATTTTTAAAAATGTTGTGTTATGATACATTAACGAAGCTTTGTCGATTTTTAAAAAATTGGCGAAATGTGCCACCTCCGTTACTCCATATCTCAGGAAGTAAAATAGGTATTTCAATTCTGAAAGTCAGGTTTCAACGATTGTCTTCATGTGTCATTTTTGAATTTTTAAAAATATGTATCAGAGCCCGGTATAACACCGCTATCTGGACGGGTCCTTCCTTTCATAACATTGTTGTTTGTACGGAAACCGAGTTCAGAATCCGACAGCAGCCTTACAAAAGCCTTATAAACTCGTCGTCAGTGTACCTAACTAGAATTGCTTTTGTAGAAATTCCATAATATGCTTGTTTGTACCGTGCTCCGTGATGTTTGTGTTCAGGGCAAGAAACGAAGATGTACAGAATAAAAAATATATATACTAACAGAAATGCATACACATCTACAATGGTCATGGGGGAAATAGAACACAAGGCACGAGAGCACGACAGATAAATCACAAATAAACATTAAAGCAATATTTATAAGCAAATTCTCTCACCAACGTGAATTTTTACAAGTTTCATTTAACAAAATCAATTAATCCCATCAAACTGAAAATCGCATTGAAAATCACGTGTGTATTCTACACCTCCTACAGTGTTCACTACTTAATAACAGGTAAAATCAAAGCAGTTATAATTGTCTGTTTAAAGATAATAAGCAGTTTTTAAGCAATCAACCTATTGCACGAAACAAGGGAGAATTAACAGCTTTTCTTACTTTCACTTAAAACAACACACTGTACATGACCAAATTATACCATCTTCTTTATCATATTGCAGCCAAACGAAAACTACCAATCGGGGACTCAATTTATTGAAATAAATAAAAGAATTACAACAGCGAACTCAAAATTAAAATTAATTCATCCCTCGAAACATCTAACAAAACGGCGCAAACAGGGACAATTAAAACAGGATCTGCAACAATGGCGTCTCTGGATGTGGTGTTAGTCGCACATAAAATAATTCATTGTGGATGTTCCATAGACTTTTCGAAAAATATGAGGATTGCATTAAGGGTAATGAACGCATTATTTAAATGTACTGAATAATTAAACGAAATTCTGCGCATAAATATTGTTTTAAGTTGTTTAAAACTCACAGAGTATGAGTTAGCAATTAGCATAGTATGCATATGTTCATATATGTAATTAATTATCTTTTAATATTATTACAAGTGAGTATATATGTTTAAAATACAACTTTCGCATAATGTTAAAGCAATTTTAGTGTAATATAATGTTTCAACCGTAAAACATAATGTTTTATTAAGTATGTACCTTTTTAAATAAAAAAACACTTTCTTGTTTTGTATGGAGTGTTCAGAAAACTGTTGAGAGCTATGCGATGGTATATTATGTGGAATGTGGAATTATTTGTAAATAGGTACTTTATTCGTGGGCGGAAATGATCGTAATTAAATAACTTCAAAAATAAAACGCAACGAGTAAAATAATCAAATTTCATTGATTTCGACCCAACCGTATAGCATGACCACAGTGACACTGACACCCAATTGCAACTTACAAAAAAGTCGTACTGGTACTAAAGTTGTAGATAAGGGAACTCACATTAATTACTACATTATGATCAAATATATAATCAATTTCAAGTTACACGTATTCACGAGTATTCACGCCAAGAATGTTAACGCAATGATATTAACATCCCTGATTCACACAATCCAAGGCAAAAAGACATTCGAATTAGGGCACTGTTTGCACATTGTTCTTATTCTAGATTGTACGTGACCTTGGGATGCACTCATACCTGAAATAACATTCGTACAAACTCATACCAAGTAAGAGTAAGTCCCATATTTATTTAAAAATTTGTTTTTTGACATTTACGAAGGCTACATCAACATTACAAGCACCACATCACGCTAAGCAAATTTGATCTCTATATAGTTAAAGGCGATGATTACTAGGAAAGGGCACACAACATGTTGTCTTCGGTACTTGGACATTCCATACCCAGTGACAAATTTGTCACCATCCCCCGGCGACACAAATGCTGCCATACAATACAAACTGCAGAAAGCGAAGTCCGAAATTAGTGCTGCACAGAAAAGTGCAAAAACCAACGTTGAATTTGTAATTTGAATAATCGTAAATCATCATTAATAAATGATTCGTTATTATTAGGTACAAAGTATTTTTTATAGAATCAAACGTCGTAACCTCGTACCACATAGTTCATGTATGTATCATAGATTACACAAGAACAACAGAAAGTTTCAAGAGAAATCGAAAGTGTAACAAAGGCGATTAAAGACTTGGAAATTATAATTTCGAGCGGCAAATGCAAAACCATTCACCCCAAGAAACTTTCAGATTTGTGCAAGGTCAAATCATCCTTACGGATAGACTTGTCAAATTCTTTGCACCGTCAAAGCCAGTTGAAACGGCAGCTTTGTGACGCACGGTAAGTTTCATTAGATGATTCGTCTGGTGCTTTTGGAGTATACAATGGAGCATAAATGTACATGTTTCTGTTGTAGGATTGCATTACGTAACGCTAGACTAGATGATCATACACTAAATGAAGATATAAAGAAATTTAAAAACAAATCATGGGATAGTCGCATTTCCCAGATGCAGTTGACACATCAATGCCGTTTAGAAAGAGAGTCACATTCCAAGAAAAACGCAATAGCCACCAGAGAAGGAACAATCACCTCCGTCGCTAATTCAATAACAGCGCATGTGCTGCAAAAACTGCCGGGCGAACATAATGTTGCTCAAAAGCAATTTTGTGAAGCCCGGCTTGCCAGACAAAATGTTAACAAGTACATAACAAAATCACTACGAGCTACCCGAAAGACTAGGGCAGTTGCGCTTACGGAGTCTCAAATCCGTGAAAGACGACAGGCAGATAATTTATCGAGACTGAAGCAAGAGATAACTGAAATACAGAAAACACTCACTGTAAAAAGTCATTTGAAGCGCTTGCACAGTGAGGAGATTGCGGCAGAGAAAGAAGAGGTCAAAAACTTGCTTCAGACACAAGGAACGAATCCATATTTGGCAGAATATCTTTTATCGATTGAAGAAAAGCAAAGGGAAATCCAGAGGAAAATGTTGGTCGAGGAACAAAGGCGCTTAGGGGATATGCAACGGGAATATAGTACTATCGAGGCATCAAAAACAAAGGAAGAAGCAGATCGGAAAAAGTGGGATCAGTTCTGGTCAAAAAGAGCTTTGGATAAGCAACTGCAGGATAGAAAAAGTAGACATGAAATGTATTTTGATGTATCCGGGGACGAAGAAGAACATGAACTGATCAAATCTGAATTACAAATGATGGTAACGGAGCGATTACATGATCGATACAGTCAATTTTTTCCCAATCCTCCTGGATATGATGAGTATGACGATAGTGAAAGCAGAAAATCCCGACGGGGATCAGCGGGAGAGTCGGATACTCCTTTCGATGAAGGTGTATTTATATGTAAAAGGTGAATTGTTTATACTTTTTGTTGTATGTCTTTAA
Source organism: Callyntrura sp. NNG-2020 (assembly GCA_027744055.1). NCBI lineage: Eukaryota > Metazoa > Arthropoda > Collembola > Entomobryomorpha > Paronellidae > Callyntrura > Callyntrura sp. NNG-2020. The sequence goes on from JAHZNE010006939.1 coordinate 3,614, forward strand.
GGTCAAATTGTTTATTCAAACGCAGATTCAGTTTCGCAAAAAAATAGACGGCAATCTGAAAAATCTGCCAAATATAGCAAAGGTACTCATGCAAGCAGTGGCAAAAGTATGACAAAGGGCCAGAAAAGGAAGCCAATTGCTGATGATGCGGTTGTTGCAGCTTCCGTGAGGAAAGCTGTTCATCTAGAGGAGGTACAGAAAGAGTCTCTCCTCAGAATGGCTGGAACTGGAGAAAATATAAAGTGATGAAACAGTATTTTTAATACATTAATTCTTACTTTATCGGAGTGACAAAGTATTTAGCGGCCACATAATAATGATAAGACGGGTTCCGTGCAAAGTAGCATATCTTCTTTTTCCTTGCATATTTCTATACCGAGGTCGCTGAAATCAGTAAATCACTTGCAAATTATTATGTAGCTTCAAATTTTTTTTACCAATCAGGGCCGTTCTTATGAATGGAAGAAACGTATTTGACTTTGGAAAAGTTCCTATGGGTCAACACAAATACATGATGGTAAATATTGCCAACGTTGGAGTAGATCCGGTTCAGTTGAAGATGTCAATTCTGAACCCTTTTGGACCTTTTTTATTTTGTAATTCTCTAAAAGTAATTCCACCAGACAGTTACTTTTCACTAAAATTCAAATATAAACCCTTGGAAGTTAATAAAGAGGTGACAACAATAATTACTATTGTACACCAAAATGGAAAAAAATCTCTAAACTTTCATTCATGTCGTAAGTATATATATTTTTCAAACAGTCCCAAGAAACAATAAAAATAGAAGAAGTTGGAAAGCCAGAAAACTTCATAATCGCCAAGTTTAAAGGACACTCTGTAAAAAGGCCCGTCGTGGATGAACATGGTGAATGAAGGATGCTTTAACAAGAAGGTAACCCCAAATCTACAAATGTTTTTTACAGTGGTCATCATAATGTAGGATTTTTATTTGAATTTGTAATTATGTAGCACAAATATAACAGATTTATAGTCTTAAATTGTCATCGTAAACCAAATAAAGTTTAATTGGTTTACCGTATGTATCGTAAGTTATGAAGTAGCTTATTTTTCCTATGTGTATGCGTACACACTTGTAATTATTTTATATGTAACATATTTATTGTTTACATACACAAAACAATAATAAAATGGAGCTTTATCGCGATTACCTTAAACTTTATCCTATGTACACATCTAGAATATTATATTATCTTTCTTTAACTCTTAACTGTCGCATTAAACAAATTATTTCTTACAATATTGCTTACTCCATATCACCAAAAAATGTGATATTTGTTTTACTTTTAAAAGTAGTTCGTTCATTTTCAAGTACATTTTTATGTACAAATTAATCAACTTATTTGAGATGTCATACAAAACACACAACACAATAATTACGCGACCTCTTAGTTTAAGATATTCCATACAAAACATACAACACAATAATTACGCGAGTTCTTAATTCAATTCAATATCTACATGTAAGAAAAAATATGCTTGGTAAATTTTCCTCTCTCGTAGTACATAAACGATCCCATTTTAACCCCTTTTGCATTTTTTAAGTACCCGAATTTGTTGATTGCATAATTATAGCTTCTTCAATTCTATTTTGTATCAACGTAAAAACAACAAGAGAACATACACATAATTCTAAACAAATATAAAATTACACAAAAATATTATTATTTATTATTTTGAAAGTTTCTTTAATTTTTGTTCCAATCTAGCGAACATCAAATAACGCACTTTCTAAAAACAAACTTGCTCACACTGAAAACATTCGATCCCTGCTAAAAACACTATTCTGCATAACTGAAGATCTAACAATAAAATCATTTTATCCTCTTTTGAGTCGGGTACGAATAGCATGAAATAAACTTGAGCGTAGGAAGAATGCTGTTTTGTGACATACTGTGGTTACATAGATAATAATAAGATCCACGTTGTGTTGAAAGATTTTCAGCAATTTATAATAATGACATATCCATAAAACACTGGATTCCTGTAAAACTCTAACCGCGCACCGTAAATTAACGTATACTGATTGATTGACAGACAATAGTTCATAGTTAGATAGACATTTATATAAACTGATGTGGCTGCTGCGTATAATAAATAACTTGATGTAAGAAATTTCCGATGTATATAATATTTTACTTTTATAATTATAATTAATAATAAACATACTCTATCTTCCTACCTTAACATCAGTAGAGCAGCAGACTAATCATCTATTTCATGCGCGCGTTGTTGGGAACACCACAATACAATAATCAGAAAGTAATAAAAAACGTTTTAAACTGTATTGAATGAGGTATAACATATTTTATTCCGTCCAGGTCCAGACAATTGTCCCTATATTATACCTGCTGTTGCAGCTATACTCTAACTTTGTATGTCCAGTTTTCGATTACAAGTGTAATGTGTACCAACGTTGCGCAGATTACTGTCATCTTAACATGTTTACCGCTTTATCATAATTCCTGCTGGTAATAATCATTTAATTAGGTAGTTAAGAAATATGTGGTAATTGTCTTAAAAAGTACATATCTCTTCGTTTTTCACGTTACACAGAAAATTGTTTTCTTTTTTATTACATGATGTGTATGCACAGCGTAATCTGTTGCCTATTATCTAGTACCCCATTTAAGAAAAAACAAAGGTTTAAAATAGTTGTTTTTTGTTTGCCATTTTTTTTAATACGATAAGTAATTTTGATTCTGGTTATTTAGCTGAATACTTGTCCCGTGTTTACATAATGGTAATTAGGTAAACAATTATATGTGTTATGTATTATCAATGTAGGCTTACAGCTATTTTACGCGACCCTTACAAATCTTAAGTTGTATTCAGTGTGTTTGTTTATTACTGTAGTTAAGATAAATAAGGTAACTTTAAGACTAGTAAGTACAGTGGTATGTTCATGATAAAAATTTCAAAGACTTGCTACTCTCACATGCAATTTATTATTAATATTATTATTATTTGGTGGGATAATTTATAATTATAGTTAAGTTAGGCATGCTTTCTCTCTCTCTCTCACGGTGTAATTATGACTAAATGTAAATTACCTAAATACTCGTTCGTTCAGCATGGCTTGCTTGCTAAATTACTTCTATTTCTAAGCTATTTTGACGAATTACTTGATGAATTCTATCGAAAAGTAGGAAATACGATATATACGATCATTAGTTTAGAATTGTAAAAACGGTAAGAAGGAGTAGTGAAGTTGTTGAATTAGTAAACAAATTATTATTTTCGTAAGAATGGAAAATCGTTAAGAATAATAATCATACGATACGTCTAGATGTAGACTCCCCATTTTACTTTTAACATTCACGGATTTATTGGTTGAAAAACGTGGTTAATAAATCAAATAAATCTATTCGATTTGCATATTTGGTACATTTCATAGTTTCCCACAATTTTTTGTATTTCCCACTTACGACAAATATGACGAAATGCAATTTAATTCTCTTCTTTGCCTCTACCTGTTACGAGATCAACAAGAAATTTTATGTATTTTAGTTAGAGATGTTTCTGTGTGCAGCTTTATTGTAAATTTGTTCTTTGTCCCTCTTCTCTCTGTTATCTCCATAATATTCTTTTTCACAACTTATTCAAAAGGTGAACTGCTTTTTGATACTGAATGGTTCCTGAAGCAAATAAAACTTTAATGTCGAAGGCATATATGGTCTGCGAATTAAAATTGATATTCCAAATCAGTACAAACACAAACTAATGTGATGACGTTGAAAATATTATAACATTACCCTCCCGGGTATTCCAATGGTAAGTAGTTTCATTACTGTGGAAGATTTCTTTGTTGTGTTACATGGAATTTTGGACTAAATGCAGGACATACCTACTGGACCATTTACGCAAGACTTTCTCCTTAATCTTACGATTGACGTGGCTTCTCGATTCCTAAGTTCATAAGATGACGCACGTCAAAGACTTTTTTATTTCGGTTGGTCAATCAAAAAGATACGACGTTCTGTCCACTTTTCTATTTTAGTTCTTTATTTGATTTGCTTTCTTCTCTTGTTAAGAGTAGTACGTAATGCGCCCATAATCCTGATGAATGGCAGTTGGAATCATGTGACGTATCGTTCTTTTGTCGGCTGGACTGATTGTTCTGGAAGAAGTCTTGATACCAAAGATGATCATCACTGATATTGATGTTGTTATTAGTAGAGATCACACACAAAAAGTCGACGAGTAAAAGTTGGGAAGTAGCATAATATAATACGGAGTAAGAATAGAGTAGTCGTTGTAGCAGTAGTAGTAGTCAGTAATAGTAAGAAAGGATAATAATAGCGATAATATTGTAAGCAATACAACAATATTTTATCGGATTACAAGATGAAAGGAGCTGGAGAGTGTATTGTAGTAAACAGTAGTAGTAGATTATATGTATCTTTTGAAAGCTGCTTATAAATCCGACGAGAAGTAAGAAGTATGTATGTATTATTCGTATTAGTCGCCCATTCCATGTTTTCTTGGTCCCAAGTCCAGTTAGTTGGACCCCCTGCTCCACTATATGGCATTATGTGTTTATGTATTTATTAATTTTGTAAAGAGATTTTAATGGTTTATTGTATGCATTCGCAACGGATATTGTTTCATCGTTGATTTTCATCTCTTCCATCTTCCTCTTCCTTCTTCATCATCATTTTCTTGTTCAAGTTCCGCTTCTTTTTTCTTCTTCTTCTTATGTCATCCTCCATTTCCAATAACAGGCTCTCCCACACACAGAAATATCCATTGTTGTAGCAATTTCTCCACTTCCTCTTTCCCCTTATCACCGTTATTATTTTTACTAGCAGAACCTGGATGTAATAGGACAACCTTGTGTGGGTACGTGTGTGCTCTTTCCTAGTTAGACGATCCTACAATGTTACACACAAAGATTCTTCTCTTTTCTTAGGTAATTGGAAAGGCGGATATGACATGGTCCTGTCTTTCGCAACCTTTTCTCCCGATGAATCCGCTTCTTCATACTTACCCCCAAATTAACTCATATCCGTTAAGTTTATACACTAAATAGATTTAGATATTATAGGTATAATATGCATGTAGTACTGATGAATGTCTGTACTTGCACTGATTATGTACTGGATAAAAATTGATTGACCCAAAAATGATAACTTTCCCCGTTGTTGAACCCGAAAGAAAATGACATCGTATTTATTATCTGGAGTCACATTTTAAAAGGTTTGTCTTAATAGGAATTCGTTGCTGACGGGATCAGATTCCTGATGACTATATATATGTATATGTCCGTATTAAATACATTAAATATATAATAAATATATAATAATAACATGTCATGTACACAATTGGCTTTGCAGTAACCTAAAAGTTGAGAAAGAAACGGAGGTATGCTTATATTTAATAATATCTCTGGCAAAACAAAAACTTTTGAGCACGGCCGTTTTTTTTCGTTTTATCATATTGATTATGACTAGTACATAAGACGCACGCTGTTTCTATTACATATTTACTTTTGTTCTAAATAACATGCTGCCTTCCAAAGCAATACACACTAATTACAGAAGAGTGAGAGAGAAAGTGAGATGAAGAGAGTGCGAGAGAGAGAGAATAAGTACATAGCGGGGTATAAGTTCAATATGTCTATAAACATGCACTTGTTCAAAATGATGCTTACATATGTTACATATATGTATCAAGTACAGTACGTGTGTATCTATAATCTATATCATACATGAAATCTTTTGCTGCCTATAACTTTTTTTGCTATTTTCCTACGGACAATGACGAATTTCGCTTTTTCCTGTACAGCCAATTTCTTGTTTGGAATATGAACTTACTAACTGCTAAATAATATCATATCATCATATCGCCCCATTACATTTTTATGTTTTTGTTAATAAGGTCTCCTTGAAATTTTGTTTTATGTTTGGTTTTGTACAACAAAGAGAGTCTACAACAGATCAACTGCTTAATCTTAGCAAGTAGCTTAACCGTTACTCTTGAAGAAATATATTTGTTTATGCATATATATTTATTTTTAGATATATTTATGTATATTTAGTACCTACGACATATGAATATAACTATGTCTAGGTATATATATAGGTATATGTCCTCGCGTGATGCATAAATATAGGTATGTAAAATTGAAATCTGAAGAAAGAAATCGATAAAAAGTTTTCGCTTTTTTTTGTAGAAAGTTTTTACGGTCACAAACAGTGACGAACGAGGGAATAAACTGATGCTATCCAGTATAGAGGTTAACTTAGTTGTAAAATTTTGATGCACTGTACTATCCATTTTATGTTAATTATAACAACACATGTTTGTTTTTCTTATTAAAAAGTTTAAAATAACAAAGGTATTAACTGTACTACTACGTAATGGCGACTTAAGAATATATGACAAGTAATAATAATCATAAAATACTATGTTCATATAATATCTTTGAGAAAGAGATAGGAAGAGCAACACACAATAGTTTGTGCCCAAAAGAGTGCAATTTATCAACAATTAGGAAGCAGTTCTTCATCACGGAAATCACAGAAACTCATGACTTTTCTTTCATCTCCATTCCATTAACTGGATTGGATACTCCCATTCCCACTGAAAAGAAAATTTAGAAAAAAAAACACAAATGAAAACCATAAATTATTTATTTTCTCTATGTATGTTCAACAAAGTTTCATTTCGTTTTTACACGAAATGACAGAACATGTACAACATATGATATAAGATTGAAGTAACAGCAAACATTTTTATCACGGTAAAAGTGAAAGGTTTTTAGATAGGGTAAGGTAGATGAGGGTACGACGACGACGTCAGCTATGTATATCACGGAAAGGTAGTACAATTCTAGCAAACCTACTAATACGAGCATTGATTTGTAAAAAAAAATCGACCGACTATACTCACTATACACACATAATGACATAACATTTAAAAATTTACTTTGTTTTACTAAAGCCTAAATGTTTACTATTGACTATTAAGTATCACAGGAGCTATCAATATAGGAGCAAATGCATGTGGAAACGTATGCACTTATACGTGTGCAATTTGTGACGTAACAAAAATATGCGTTTTTTGGTAATCACAAGAAGTGGAGAAAGTCAGCAATCATCTTAAAATACTAAAACTACAAATTGCTGCCGACTGCAGTCCATTTCATTCACCTTCATTCTTCATTCGTAATACCACTACATCTACTTCTACAAAGATTACTGGTATTGGCACTTGGCACCTACTAAAAGAGATAGACAGTGAACGAGTGGTGTATCGCGGTAGGTGTTAAGTGACCAAATATTGAAACATTTATCTTTAAACAACTGCCGGTCTACGGTGCAACCAACAGTGCTAAGTGGTACTAAAATTTAATGTTTCCGTTTCATATACATCACTCTCTTAATTTTTCTCACTCAAATCATAGTAGTCGGTCATTGTCTATCCCGACGTGTAGGCACTTGGCAAGCCGGTGGTGGTGCTAAGTAAACGTACTAGGATGTCTTAGCGTGTTATTTAATAAAATATTAGTGTAACACGACAAGTTAAACGCCGGGGCGTAACAAGGACGGTGGCTACAAGATTTCAAAATCAAAACGGTTTTCTACAGCAGGAAATGAACAGATACGTCGTGAGGTTACACAAACAAAGCGACATGGTTTAGTAGTAGTAGAGTTAGAGTTATTTTAGTTGTCACATACCCTTGGAATTTTAAATCCCAACCCACCACACCACCCATATATACTTTCTCCAGCATCATCACATAGCAGAACAGCAGCAGCAGTAGCCAAAAGCCAAAAAGTAAGAAATGTAAACAGTAGCAGAAGAAGAAGTAGTAAGTACATAGTAGTAGGTAAATGTTTGTAAGTATTTTACGAGGAACAGTTTAAAGCGTAAGCTGCCACAGAAGACGAAGGAAAGAGACGGAGTTACGCCCCCGCTGTTAAATATATCAAAAATCAACAACAACAAACATACACACATATACATAGTAAATATACAAAAACATGGTAGAAAATAACGTAATATGCCAAATAATGTGAAAACAAAAGTGTCGCACTCCCACGGCGCAACGTTACACTGGGAAGAGAGAATTCATTTTGTTTTAATGCATTAATTTTTTTTGTGAGAAATAAACAGCGACTCTGGCTCAAAGTAAACAAGAGTACATTATTATTTTTTGTGTTTTTTTTCTAATCAAGTCAACGTCAATCGTCAGTCTGGTTAGTGAAGTCGTAATAACTTAAAGAAAATCTCGTGTTTTGTTTGTGTATAGTGGGGTCTTGTAAATAAAAATTAGAGAAAATAAAGACAATAATTTGACGTTTTAAAGAAACTCTGAGAGAAACTACATGTTACTTGACTGCGAACTATTTATGTGTGGATTGCACCTGCTTTTGGCTTTATTATTACTTTTGTCTGATAAGAATTGAATGTATCATATGAATGTTGCATATAAAACGTCTACGGTAAAGTACATTTCAAGTTAGGGAAAATCTTTGCCATGCAGAACATATACTTAATTATGCAGA
>JAHZNE010006940.1:0-13213 GCA_027744055.1 Callyntrura sp. NNG-2020
GTTGTGAGTATGTAAATCGGAAAGGAAGGGCTGCTAGCAATTTTATCCGGCTCTTTTGGTCTTTGGGCATCTCTATAACACTTCTATGATTTTAGCTGGTTGACCAACAAAAAATGGCTTGCTTGTGGTATAAAGCTTTTTTGGAGTTTTTTTCTGTCTGTCGATATGATTGCCTCTCATTCATTCATGTTTTGAAGGAATAGGAGCAAGCTCACAGCTTGAGAGCAAATTATTTGACAGCCTCCTCCTGAATTTTGTATCATTTTTTGAAACCACTTCTTATGCATCCACAGGTGTGTGGAGGTACAAGTGGATGAACTCCAAGGCAGATTATACACGTACTACGTCGTCACTCGTCGTCGTCGTCGTCTGCTGTTTACGTGTACCAGTGTGTTCTGGCTATAACAGGATCGCTAGTAAAATATTAATTTTTTTGAAGAGTGATAGAAAAAAAATAAAAACTTGACCATGTTGTTTTTTGCTAACCTCCTTACGGCAAGAAAATATAATAATTTTGTAATAATACACTATGTAATAATAATAATAATCAGAAAGTGTAACACAAACGCTTTAAGTAAACTGTATCATGATCATTATATTACTTTTTTGCGAATTGAGAGAAAGGGACGAAATTGGTATTTACCATTTTTTATGGTTTTACAGTTTAGTCATCCAAATATCCCCACCAAAATTGCTAGCTAGGCGCTTATTTTTATGACTTTTATGATTCATATGATTGTTATTGCTCGGTGATCTGTTTTCAGAATTAGTAGTAAAAATGTGCCACGAATCACGTTTCACGTCTTGTTCGAGTACCTGGTCAATACGATTTTGAAAGAAAGTGAAAAATGCCCATTTAGGTACAGACAAGGTAAATAGTATGGCGACAACAGCGGCTGCTGTTGCTGCTTCGTACTGTTTGTTGGTAAAAATTCGAATATTACCATTTTGGTCCAGAGAGCATTTCTACGTCTTTAAATATGGTCCTTTGCTAAAATCCCATTTTAATGTGCGCTTACATTTTACTCGGAGCACACACGTCGTACGTGATTATAGCTTTTCCTTTCTACTTTTAACACTACTGACACCATCATCCCTTTTTCAAAGCACTATGTAAAAAGTATAAAAGCATATGAGGGACTCTAGGAGAGTACGTGTGTATTTTGGACAGAAGCAATGCTATAATTATTATTGTGATGACGTAAAAAATTACCCTTTCAGGAACAATGCCCCGTTTTTATTACATTATAAGTGGGTAAACATGCATAATAATGATGCATGCCTAATCTGAAAAATGCTTACTTAATATCTTGATTACCAACATGTCGTTTATTGGTGCTCACATTTTTCCAAAAAAAAATAAACTTGCGCTTTTTTAGAATATTTAGTCATTATTACATTATCCTTATCTTTATATTTTCTGTACTTTTTTACCTACACCCACGACCCACACAGGCACGCACTGTCCACACACAAGTTAACACATGACTAGATGGCTATTACCCCGTGTTTGTGTGTGTTTTCGAGAACATGTTATATGGTCAGCTCATCGGTGTTGCCGTAAAATAACGTGAACATGTCAACACGACGTCGACGTCGTCGTCGACAGACAGCAGAGCAATAATCGTAATCATGCTTACTTAATTACGTAAATGGTTCCCGGTTGGTTTTTTATGCAAACAAAACTTCCACACACGCAGAAGACACAAAAGCTTTTAAGTACAAAATCATATTTAGGTTATTTGTCAGGCAAGACAGCAAGTGAGAGAGAGAGAGAGACAGATGGACGATTTGTATATAAGAACTCTCTGTAGAGCAAGCACCACGTCAAAGTGAAGACCACAGAGGATTTATTATTGCACTGGCCAGATGCATTGCCAGAAGCGTTGTAGTATAATAATCGTACTAGTATACTGAAACTAAAAACGAGGTAGATAGGTACATGTTTGTAAAGTAACTTGGTGTATTTTAATTACTCAATGTTTGCTGTACTAATGGACCAGTGGAGCACACAGGGTGGTGGTGATGGTAAATGGTATGGTGGTGGTGTGTGTGAGTGTGTGTGTTGCCTCATACACTGGCTGATGAATTATTATTGTTACCAGCACCAGCAGCGTAAAAATTACCACAATATACCAATAACTGGTAACCACTGTGTGTGTTGAGTGTATCTATTCAGGTAAGTAGTAAAACAAAAACGACAATGATAAAAAAAAGTTTGAAATTGCATCTCTGCTCTTTGTTTGCTTGAAAGAATCAATGCAACTGGTGGGGTGACGACGACGGAGGAGAGGGATTTTAATGTATGCATGTTTGTGAGGACCCACCACTACCTACCTGACATAATAATGCACTTGATCATCCATCTACTTTTCTGATTGCTTCATAGCTTTTCCTATAAAAACGTTGCTTGTTGACTTCTTGCTGAGATGCGGCTGCTGTGCAAGATACAGTGTGTGTGTGTGTGTGTAAGCGAGAGAGAGAGAGAGAAAGAAAGATGCCTGTTTACTGTTTATTATGTAGAACTGGGCATTGTAAAAAGGCATCATATAAGCAGATACAAAGAACTAGATCAGGTGTGTCTCGACTTGACAAAAAGAGTCTGGCGATACCTGCTTTTTTCACGAAAATAAATGAGTTGATGATGATGATGAGAATGGTGATAAACGAAAGAATAAAAAAAATCATAAGAAAGACTTCCTTCAATAAAAATGAGATCACTTTTTACGACCCTTTCTGTTGTTGTGGCTGCTGCTGCTGCTGCTGCTGTTGAAATGAATACATTCATGCAGATTAACTCTCTGTCTTCATCTCGTTTTTCTTATGCCTTGCCTAGTACAAGAGTTGACAATGATGTGCGTGTGTGTGTGTTTTGTGTATGCAGTGTACATCGTCAATATCCTCCTCGTCGTCCGTTACAAATACTTGTAACGTGACAAGAGAATGAGACAAAACTCCACACTTAATCGACAATGGAATGAGGAGTAAAAATAGGAGTTTGAGAGTCGTACGGGAAATGATATCAAATTGCAGCTGCTGCTACTACCAAAAGAAAAACTAATAAAGTTAAAAGTGATGGCGATTTGACACAAAATGCATGCAACCAGCAAAGATCACTCGCACTCTCTCTCTCTCGATCGCTCTTGTTATAATAATAAGATTACAATATGTGCACTTATTGCCATGTGGTAGTTTGAATATTTTGTTGCTAAAGGCGTAGTAAATTGCCATGTGCTGCAAATAAAAAAGGTGATTCAATGATATGACAATATAATGAAATGATTTTTTGTACCTACTTAATTTCTCGTTGTGTCGTTGTGTGCTCTTCATTGGTGTTGCATGTGTAATATGTCGTTCGTTCGTTGTGGGGTATCATCATCGACCATGTCGTTGCTTGTTAAACAATCAAAGGGCGTAGCATTAATATGCGTTGTTGTAGATGGTTGATGGAATGGAACAAAAATGGCTCGCCAAAGCTAACATGATCTCCCGTGACGAAAAAATATATAACGACTATGTAGTCAATTAAGATTGGTTTGTTATCGGAATGGGAAAAAGTGTGAAGAAACTGGTGTATACAGCAGGGGTGGTGTTATATAGTGGAGGTGTGTGTGTATATATTCGAGGTGGTGTGGTGATGGAAGTAGAGGGAAAAAGGAAATCAAATAGAAATTGAACCGGTGGTGGTGGATGATGGGCAGCATGCAGGCGTTTAGTAAAAAAAGAGTTTTAAAACCCCAGAGAATTTCTGTTGCCAACCAGCACGAGAGTTTTTGTAGAGAGGGACGCGATAGGGATCATCGACTCGACAGGAGGACGAGGATGATGATAATGCTGTTGATACTGATCCTATATTTTGTCTCCAATTCGATTTTCTCTTCTCTTGCTTCCTTTCTTGTGTGAGTAGGTACACAGAGAGAGAATACAACACTGTGAGCGTTTTTGCAGCGTGGGCGGCTTTATTGACTTTGCTTGCTCACACCACTGACGTTTTATTTACAGTATTCTCTTGTGATGACTTTTACTACCGGTCTGTCCCAGCCCTCATCATCATTTCATGTTGTTGTAGTATTGTGGATTACTACTGGGATCCTGACATTTTCTTTGGCACCGAGGGATTGTTAAACTGTTTGCTAAAGTCATGCTGCACAATAACAACACAACCAAAAACGAACACCAATTTCAATCTTGTCTTATGGTCATGTTGGTTTTGTGGCTGAGACTGAATTCATTATTGGCTTTGTTGACGACTCTGGAAAAGGAAGTGAATTCCCTACAACTTGATGCTCGGCGAAGTTGATTCTACTTTTTGGTGTTCAAAGAAACTCGTCGTGGTACACTTTAGGCAGCAATAATAATATGCGTACTTCCCTTTTCTTGTTACTGATCATTTCTCTTCTCCTATTTTGGTGGTGGTACAGTCAAACAGTATCGGGTACACACACACACACTTTGTTTGTGACGACTGGGATTTTATTGCTGGATGCTGGATTAATTTACACACAGCACCACAGTTTACGGCTGCCGCTCCTGTTTCTTTTATTTTTTGCTCTTTAATATAACCAGTGGAACGTGAAATGAAGGAATTGTTTGTGTATTGTTAAAGTCACCATGCAGTGTCGTCTTACCCTGCGTTTTCTTCATCTTTTCAAGTGGACAAAACGTAATTTATTGAAATGGTTGGGTTTTCAATTAAGACAACCTCCCACACGTTTCCTCCTTCCCCTATGGTGGAATGGAAATAAACTGTGTGTGTGTGTGCCACAAAATATTCATTACTCACCTCGTATATTCATTTACATTACAATTATTATTTTATACAGTCGTTTTACTTTTATTATTCTTATAACATGAGCCATTGTTGTGTGATAATGATTGCATAGATTATCATTATTATGCCGTAGAAATATACGTGGGTGTCTGCACAGCAAAGATTATGGAATAAAAAAGTCGTAAAAGCATCTTTTCATTCATCCTCAATTTGAACATTTTTTTCTTGGCACTAAAATGACCACAGCGAGAAGAGGGGGGGGGAGAAGAGCAAAGAAATGGCTGAAAACTGGGATATTTTATCGCCTTGTACTAATAATTATTTTTGGCTGGCTTTGCTATAGCTGTTACACACTGCAGTTGCTCATCTTCTTACAGAAAATTACTGCAAATAATAGTAATCTCCTGTAACACTTTTTTAATTTTTTTAACACTTTGATTATATTATTGTCTACGTCAGCAGTAGTGCCATCATCACCTTTTTTCTTGAAAGGATCAAGGCATAAAGTATCGTTGCTGATAAAAATGAAAGATGAACATGATACGAAGCACATTACGATCCTGATAACGGAGTATACCCCTACTTATCTGTGACATATTATCCCTTCTTATCCCTACACGCCTGACTACTTTACTCTCTTAGAGGGCTCCTGTGTTGTTTTGTTCTACTTGTTGTCCTGCTGCTGATGTTGTTGTTGCCAGAGTGTGTGTCATATCGCGAAGAAACGTTGTTTTGTTGTCGTGATGTTGGCAATTATCGTTACATCTGCTGCTGTTCTTGTTGCTAAATTGAGTATGCTCTCTTTCTGCCAAGGCAAAATACAAGAACATATATACTTCAACTTGAAGAACATTAGCGAAAAAATCAATGTTCGTGTGGTTACATAGCCTGAAGAAGAAACTGCTGAAAAATGGCCCCTTTTCATCCGGCACAAGTTGCAAAAGTGACGATTAGATTAACCATTTGTAAGTTGTCGTTATCTCAATTACCACCAGCAGCAAAGACGCAGTTAGAAACAACACCATAAACACAACTTATCTCCTAAATACTTTAGTGTGACGACAAAAGTGTCACTGCCACGAAAAACGTATCCTTCAGATAAGATCCTGTAAGACGTGACGATAAAGGAAAAACAAACGGAGAGTTTGTAATAACAACATCTTTCGATAAATATATGTCGGTCGTGAATTATGCGTCAATTCTTCCAAGTAGACACAAGCCAATGTGTGGCTGTTAAAGACAAAAACAAAATTGTCCACTGATTGTGAGTTCATAGTCCACGCATTCCACGTGCAGCTGCTTAAAAATGTTCATATGGACAAAAAGGAAATGAGACATGAAAAAACACATTAAAGAAGGCAGAACTTATAGAAAGAAACACATTAAAACGAAGTGGTACCTAACTCAGGCAGGACACATGTACAAATGCATATTCACTTGCGTATACGCTTCTACTAGCGTGCCTACTTGCCAGTTTCTTTATCCTCCATAAAATTTTTGCGAATCTGCTTTAATCTCAACTGACAATCTGAAAGCAACAAATTTTAATTTTTTAAAGCTCCATACTATTTTCAGCTAATAAACTAGAAAAAGCATAAAACTTTATTTTTTTCAGTTGCTTTCAATGTAGATGTCAAATCCCTTGTTTCCTTCTTCACGGTCTGCAGAGAGTGACATGCTGTGGTGTTTTATGAGTAGGTACACCATGTCATCCTGGCATGTAACATACAATCCACATTAAGATTAAGATAGCAGTGCGGCAATACCAGTCCAAAAATATAATAAAGCAATTATTCCCCACATTTTTATCACATCATACACGCTGGTGACGCGGATAGGTACGCATATAGTGACAAACAGTATAGTACAAAAAGTTAAAGAAAGATTAATCCATAAAGATGTCAACTTGCCAAACGCCACTCACACAACGGCGATGACGTTTTTTTCACTGGCAAGCCATTTTTGCTAGGAAAAGTCTAAACAAACCGTATGAATTGAGTTATATGCTGTTCACACACGACACCAAGTGACAGGAGAACAAAAGAAGGTAATATTTTAAGCAGGGAAACTTTGATGAAGTGTGCGATTTTATCTCGTTGCCTTCATGTTTCGACTTAAATGGTAAAGCTTTTATAGGAAAATTAATGGTATTGTAAATTAAATATTGCTGGAGTATATGCATTAGGCAGACAAAACGCGAGAGACAGCTAAAAACTAGAAATATGTAATCTAAAAGTGCAAATCTCCATATTTTCTTGGTTAGTACTAATGACGACGACGACGGTTGATAATCAAGTAAAAAGGAGAGCGTACGGGAAAAGATTTGCTGTAATTCATGTATTTTCTTGTAAGAAGTCTAAAACTAAAAGTCGTCAATTCTTTTTTTTCTTGTCAGAGAGAGAGAGAGAGAGGGTGAGGGAGAGCCTATATCACATTTCTATCATCAAACTTGTTTAGCGGGTATATTAATGAATAGTCATATCAAAAATAGAACGATAGAGCGCATTTTTCTAGCGATGTTGCAAATGATGGCAAATAAATGTATGCAATTGAGATAAAAAAAAACACACACACACATACAACATCACTGCGGAACGTAGCAATATATTACAATTTACGGAGAGCTCGCTTATATTTCTGCCAGTGGTAGGAGTACCTTGAAAATCTGATGAAATGGAAAGGTAGACGAGAGAGAGAGAGAGCTGTAGATGTAAATTTATGGCTTATTGCCTTCATTCATTATTGACATGGCTTGTGAGCTGAGAGTGGAGTGGTCGAGTGCCTGGATAAAGAGGCAGCATAAATTTGCCAACGCCAGCACCACCGCCGCCGCATCATGGCACATAAATTGCAATCAAAAAGGCAGAGGAATAATACTAAGGAAAAACAGGAGATGGTGATGATGATGATGATGAAAATGAGATGTGCAAATTGCAAAAAAAGTAAATTTTGTTTAGACACCGTGTGTATGTGTCTGCGTATGTTTGCTGAACTTCTGCATCCACGACCAGTGTGTGTAACCTCTAAAAAAGCGGCTTTATCTTTCCTTATTGCACTTGAAAAATTGGGTATTGTTACAAATGTTGCCGTGTATGCTCTTTTTTGGTGAATATTTTTCTATGTTGAAAAGTTGTTATTGGTCGAGGATTTATTTACGTTTTGTGGCAGGCCCAGCTCAAAAAGTTGCCGATATTGCTGAACACGCCGACTGATTTTTGATATGATTATGATAGTTGTTACGATATGCAAAATGTTTTTGGGTTGTGCACTCTACTAATTTGCCTGTCTATCGTGTGTGCGGCGTTTTTGCACGAGATATTATTTTTTTATTTGCTGGCGAGTTCTCAGTGATTCACAATACTATTTACGGACTTGTATTAATGAAGATAAAGATGTCTAAATGGTTAAATGAGAGAATCAAATTTTTAACGTTTTTTTGTCAACCTTGCAGGTTTTAATGAATACTCAAAAACTAATTTTGAGATGTTTATTAAATTGACAGATTGATCAATGATCATGGCCGCCATTAGGATTATGACTATCGCCATTAGTGCTGCTGCCGCTACCGCATGCAATGAATTTTGCACCTCTTCCTGAAAAGTCAATCAAAAGCGAGACAACAATCCAAACACAAATCACAGCACCAGGACCCTCGAAAACCTCAGTCGTTTACCGACTGGGCGAAAGGTTTTCCTACATCGTTTATTGATTTTTTGAACAATAAATTCATCTGTTCGCCCATAACCCTGTGAAGTCTTGATCAGTGATCGTCTACCTCCTCCTCCACCGCCTTTACCATGAAGCAGCATTTGATTCACATACTCCTGTTCGGGCTGGCCCTGGGCGCTTGGCAAGATGGGGCCGAAATTAAGTCCTACTTCAAGCAAGGTAAGCCTTCAGAACTAGAAACATTTTTCTTCTTAGAATATACATTCATAAAAGTTATCCTCATAAACTGCAAGTGCAGCCACCATTGAAAAAAAAGAAAATAAAATAAAACATGGAATGTGACCTTTGAAACACCCCATCATCATTACATACACATCAAAAGGTAGTAATAATCATGATGGTAATCATTAAACAGCTTCTGCTACTACACACTAACACACTGCTGCTGTTGATGTAATTTCTCACGTGTTCATTTCTATCGTCATAAATAAATTCATCATAGCCACCACAACCCAGTGCTACCCACAAAAATGCAAAACTGTCTACCTATTCATTCTCCTACCAACCTACAAAAACATAATTTAGCAGCAGCAGTAACATCAATTTTTAGTCAACTCCCTTTTCCCATTCATCAGCACCTTGTCTCTGCAGACCAGCAGATCGGTAGGTAGGTAAGCATAGTATACGTATATAATTATGTGAGGAGATTTTTGGTTGTTAATACTTTATTACGGTTGCATTGTCTGAAGTTGTTTTTTACACACTCACTCACACACATACACACACTTCTCTCTGTCCAAGAGATGTAGAAAAAATACATTAAACGACACGTCGTAAGTTACATATGCACCAAAGTGTCAACAAATCATTAAATGACAAAGACAACAATCACCACTGTGAATATTTTATTATTGCGCCTATTCTCTTTTGGGAGAGATTGCAAAATGTCAGACGACAGCATAAATGTTTTTATTGCACTCACAGAGCCACCAAAAAATAACAATGAAAAAACGGCCACGGTCAAACAGAGATTTTGAAATATATGCATCAAAACAGCTCTGAGGAATATTTTATAGGGTACACGCACACCGTGTTCATATTATCATCATCAAGATCGCTCTCAACTATTCTCTCCCTCTCTCTATAAGTACTCGTGTAAAATGATATTACCTAATAAAATAATCAGCTATACTATTACTATTACATATCAGGAATGAATGTGCTATTTAGAAAAAAAACTAATGTTTTTTTTTCGCTAGCAGCAGGAACCTAGCCCATTGAAAAGTGCGTAGGCACTTGAAAATCTTTAGAAGGCAGGGAGAGTGTGTGATACACATAATGACGAGCTGTTTAACATGTTTCATCAAACGTGGGGGTAAAAACAGTAAACTTAAGTGCATTATGATTATAATCATCGCCATCATCATCATCATCATCATCATGATTCCTCTCTGTGAATTGCATCTTTTTATCCCCTTTTCTACTGCAATCTGCACTCAAAAACTAATGTAAATAATAAAAAATGGAACTACACCTACCAAAGATGATTACTTCTACTACTAGTACGAGTCGTGTTAATTCTTTTGTCAAGTACAAGTACAAACTGAAAAAAACACACATTTACACAGTCAAGTAGTAGTTTAGTAGTTGTAGGAGAAATATCGTGTAATCTCCCATCATCATCACACCTCTTTTTTTCTGTCGCTCTCCCTCTCGAATTGTGTTTTGTGTGTGTGAGTGTGCTTATTACAGAGAGAGGCTTAAAATTCTAAAAGCACAATTATCATAATAATAAAAACACATTTAAAATCAGCCATTAACCAGCATATCAAAGAAGTAAAGTCTTTGTTTGTCTGAAAGTTTAAGTCTCGCTGTTCAAATGAAGGTAGAGCCAATGTAGGTAATGTGTGATGATGATATGATATTATGTCTACATAGGCATGTTGTGTATGCATATTTTATTAATATGATTATAAAATTGTTAATATAGTCAATAGCTGTTTTTTCACCGTGTTAAGGAAATTGCAGAGTTGTGCCGTTGTTGCTGGTATGTTACCTAATTTTTGTTGCATTTTTCAAAAGCTGAAGCCTCCTTTGTGTGGAGTCTTAAAAAGTATTTCTTGGTAGTGTTGCACTATGAGCATCCGCCTGTGCCTGTGCTTTGCTGGCATTTTTGACACACATATAAATCGTTTTTCTCTGTGAGATGAAGAAGAATAATAAAAAAATTAGTTGCAAAAATGTTGTGCTGCAATCGCCATTTGAAATTGTAAATATTCTAAAATGACCAATACAATCGTTGTGTTCATTGTGATCGTTGACAGTCGTCGTCGTCGTCGTCATCATCGTCATGATATGGGTCGGTCACTGGTTCACTAGTTTGTAGTATAATATAAAACAGTAAAAATATGCGTAGGTACGTTTTTATGTATACATTGTACGACTTTGAAAGGACGGTGGTGGTGTGGTGGAGATGGTGGTTGATAAGTGATCATCATAATTTTACATCGAAAGTAGTTGTAGGGCTATTTGTTATTATTACTGAATTTTTTGGATAGAAAAGTAGTCAAGAGCAATCTTCTATCTCCATTTATCCATCCGCATGATAGTAGAAGAAGGATAAAGTTATTAAGGTATGTGGACGACGCACGTTGTTTGTTGGGTACGGCAGTATTTACTATAGGACTTTTTAGTAGTGCCACTATGATTAGGATTTGATGATATGACGATGTTGAATTTATATAAAAATTTCGATGAACAAGTTGTTCCTCTACTTTTTTTCTCTCTCTTTCTTCGAATTCATTCATCCCCCTTATAGTGTGGTACTTCTCCTTCCTCTTGGGTTTGCTTGCACACATAATATGTTACCATCATCATTATAATAACTTAACAATAACTGGTCATCCGTCGTCATCGTCATCATCATCATCATCATCATCATGGTGTTTTGATACTTTACCATTACCAATGAGAGGGGTATGATACCACATTGACGACGATGATGATGGTGATGATTATGAACCTACTTATGCAACTTGTTGCAGCAACAAATCCAATGAGCAATAAGGTGTAAAAAATTGTACACACAGCAAGATGATGTTGTTGTTCTTGATTATGGTGACGTTGATTCATGTTGTGTTTAGGACGTACTTTAATATGCCGTACTGTTGAGTATGTACCACCACACAAACATGAAGCCCGGCCATCATAATATCATGTTAGAGATTTATTTCGCCTCACTTGAAAGATGACAGCTTTTACCTACTTTTGCAAAACGCCAATTATTCACTCAACAAGAGGAGAAGAGAGAAAAAGCGACGAAGTTCACTAAAAAGTGAAGTAGGCACCTATTTAGACGGTGATAATGTGAGCATGTGCGTATCTCCACTGGCACATTCTCTCTTGGTCAGTCAGTCAGTCAGTTACTGTGATAGACAGCCCAGGCCAAAATGACGACGACGACAGGACCTTCTCTCAAAATGCATTTTAGGCCCAAAATGCAAAAAAATGCCAATTTTACGTATCTATTCCACCGCTGCTATTTTGCGTGATATAATATGAGACCGTTTATTGTTCTGCGTGCTGTAACAGCATCAGTAAAACTGAATAACTCAACGAGTTCTTTATAAAGTTGTCTTTCATCGTCATCATATCATAATTATCATTACGAATTCGTGCTCAGGTAAGGATTTAGGTACTGACTGGTGTGCAGAGTGTGTGTGTGTGAGCATTAATTGTCAATTACAGTGACAGATGAAGAAAATTTGTTCAGATTCATGTTATCATAATCATCGTCAATCGTCATTGTAAAAAAGTATCAATGAAAAGGACAAAATGCAAACATTTTATGCATGTATGGCTGTTGCATGCAACTAAATCTACCAGAAAGAGAGAGAGAGAGAATGAGAAGAGAACCAAGACGATTTTGAGAAAAACCTCGCGGGAAGGAAAAAATCATTTTACTTTTTTTCTTGCCTTTTTTCGAAGTCGACAGACAACCGTGTGTACAGTCATGATGATGATGATGATGATGATGATGATGTATGTTCTCACCAGCCAAAGGTATACACGCTGTTATGCAATGTTATATCAACTTTTATTGTAAATTTTTTTTTTGAATTTTTCTTTGTCAAAAACATCACGAACGGTCGTCGTCCGGAGGATGATGAACGGACACACTAAAGACACAAAAATTTACGAGAAGAGTAAAAGAGTGAGTGAGAGAGAACGGTGAAGGAATATATACGCTTATCTAATTCAATTAACTTTTTCGTCTAAATGATGATGACGTCTTTGTGCCATCATATCATTCCTGTCTCTCTGTCCCAGCTATTATTATTATTCTAGATTACCTATATAAAGACTGACACGTGAATGTTTTGCATATTCATTTTCAAAAAAAGATTATTTATGTTGCTGCCATTATTATAATTTTTTATGAATATTTATACGGCGTGTCCCTTTCAATATTTCAATATCTCTTCCAAGAAGAATAGAATAGAAGAAATTATGAAGAAATACACTCTCCATTTTTAGAGGAAACCCTTACAAAATAGTAATTTGCAAATTCCTCCTCTGACATGACATCTAAAGAAACATTGTAGGTTTGAATTTGCGGATTTCCTTGTGTGTCTATACGATCGATTGGCTTATTTTTTGAAAGATTTTTATTTGCTTTAAGCTAAAAACAATTTGTGATTTTGCGTTTAAAACAGAAGTAAGCGGTTTGGTGGAGAATATTTGGAATATTTTTGGTAAAAAGGAGAATTACAG
>JAHZNE010006941.1:0-24974 GCA_027744055.1 Callyntrura sp. NNG-2020
ATTAAATTATGTTTTGCCTAGAGTAAAATAATATGAAAAGCTTACAACAATGGACTTGTGAATGAATGGCCCTTTTTCTTCAATTTTCATTTGATATAAACTGGTGCTCGTGTCGGCCCGAAACACGTTCCATTGCGGAAATTTTTTTTCCATTTTGTACCCACCATGTTTCTAACATAAATTTTTGGCATCTACGTTCTTCTGGTTCGCTTATAGTTTTTTCCACTTCAAATTGTGATTGTTTTGAAGAACTGAGCGGATGACGGATAATAGTCCGACGTTTTTTTGGAAGGCGTGGCTGAACAGAAGGCGGTAATTGATCGAAAATTGTAGGGATGGAATGTGACTTTAAGCTCCAGTTTTTCCTCGGGACGCTAACAGTGTTTCCATATATCTGGAAGACATCCTCCGTATTTATGCAGGATTCTTCAAAATGACGACTACAAATTCTATGATTTTTATTTTTTGGATCAAAGATAGTATCCTTCCGAATTTGTGTCATTATCCTTATCCAGTTTTCCGCTACCAGTTGTGGAGCACAAAATAAATGGCTTCCTTTATCCTTTCCATGTCCACTCTTACAGCCAGGAACAAAACATCCACCCATCTAATTAAATAATATTTTAATTGTATCGTATGTGTTATTGTGGGTTTCGTGAATAGTGAATATCGTTAAAATACAATAGTAAAACAATAGAACTTTACCTCGTACTGGTTGTTGATGGATGAATAATTAAAGATATTTATTAGTTTATTGTTGATATTTGTTCTTTTGCAATATTTCGCTATTATATAGCGGATGGTGAACTAAGCCAACATAAAAAGCAATCTAACAAAACAGACGTAAAGCACAGATGTTGTGATAAATCTATGTTAGCGCCACCATGTAGCATATGAAGGAAGATCCCTTTCTTGCTCCGAACAGCCGATTCACATATACATGTATTTTGTAAAAAGTGGGCTAACTTGTATATCTAAAAACTATGGTCACAGTCACAATAAATACCCGGCAAATCGATTTTGGTGAGAAATAATCCGTTTCTGCTCGTACGTCGTCCTGTACAATGTACGGTGTGGTGTATGGTATATGTACCTAGCAACATTTTTCAATATGTATGTATGGAATATGTTGCATGCACATATTTTAGTTCCACAGAGAAGCATAAAAGAAGTGATGCAAAATGGATTGCTAATGATAAAATAAACGTATAGACAACGGAAAATAAAACAACTAAACAAACATAAAAAAGTGGCAAAGTGAACCAGAGAAGCAATACTACCATTTAAGGCCCTCAACGTGTACAAATCCCTTATTGTAATGTACTGTAAAGGTCTTCATAGTGTACTGAACGCCATTTTCGGGTACTTTAATCGTCGATTTTTTAATTGTCAGCTAAGTAGTTAAATGCGATTATTGTCATAGATGTACAGAATTTAAGGTGCTTCTGTGTGGGCCACGTAGGGTCTGTCAATTTCTCCTCGTTACAGACATAGTACATATTTCATACTCTGTAATTCTATTTTTGTTCAGGGGCTCCAAAGGACCATTATAATACTTGCACAAGCAGCGATGACATTATCATCGGTATATGCATTTTGTAATGCAAGTCGTAAAAATGCTGATGATAGGCTATATATTTGAGTGAATCTACCTTTCAAGACGCGTTAATGGGGATTTCACAAAAGAAAGAAAAATTAGCATTCACTTCGATGCCTTGTAAACTTGTAACAGCCTTTACGACTTCTTGTTCTCGTTAGAAGTGAAAAGAGGGGGTCGATCAGTAACACTCAAATATTGAATATTAGTACATAGTAATAGTAACTAATAAACGTTCTAAAAAGGCATGACTCCATTTCATTGGTTATGCAATGTAGCAAAACACCAGGATATTTTGATATTTTTACCTTACCTATGTACAAATATTAATTTGAAATGACTAACTACTCTGATAACAACACTGATTTCCATGGCTTTTGGCATTCGTCGTTCAAGCGTAGTTTAAATAAGACAGAAATGGTTTGCTTCTTACTTCATTGATTGATAACACTAAGCGACAGAGTGGTGAACATAAACACTGTTACAGTGTGTGTACAATAAAAAGAACAATTGAGCACGTGTGCAAATATGCATATGCATAACGATGATGATGCTGGCAAGAATTACAGTATGGTCAAAAGAAATAAGATGAATGAAATACCTGTTTTTACAAATTTGGTTGGCATACGGACAGCTCACTTAGCTGATTTTTCATAAGATTAAAAATGATCGACATTTTCCCTAACTACTCAGCAACATGTAAGCTGTTGAAACATGCTTAACACATTAATCAAATAATACTTAAACCTAATGCCTAACGTAGAACTTTACCCACAGTGGAGTCGGTAAAATACACTGTCGAAATTTCATATTTCAACCACCACCGACCTTGCAGACTTACTTTACAGAACTTCAATGAAATACTAATTTTGAGTCCTAATTCTGTTTAAAGCCAGACTACTTGAAGGTGAACCTGCAAATCAGACCACATGAATAATTGCATATGGGATGTGAGATGTGAATGGGAGTTGTATTTATATCAAACTTTGATATAGCCTCTGTCAATGCATGTTGATTAACCTTTGACCCTTGTTGACTTGAATCACCCAAGAATTGAAGAGTCTCTTACCTACATGCACTTATGAGGAAATTTGCAAAACATGATTTCTTGTTACTTTTTAGGCGATGCAACATTACGTCAACATGTGTGGTGGTGTAGGAAAGATAGCTGTCGGAAAGAGCGTGTCTCGTTTGCTGCGTTTATCAACAAAAACAAAAAGGTTTTAAAGCAATGCATCCCATTGTTTTATATTCATACTAACAAGTAAGCAGTATTCACTGAATTCACTCATACTAACAATGCGTAGAATGGTAACTACACTTTATGAACGAGAGACATGAGACAAAAAAGTGAGCAACTTATGTAATGCATCGAACCGGGGAAAGCAAACTGGAATCCATTACAATGTTATACCTTTCTTGTTGATTTGGAGAGTTGTCTACAATTACGTAGAACGAAGAAATTGTTTCTTAGATAACTTTCCTTTCTTTCCACCTATCCCTCAGCACAACTTCAACTTCAGTTTACAAAACTTCATTGTTGTGGCTTTGCGTTTTAGGTAGCTCCTTGCTGACTGGTCATGTTTCAGTTGTTGGACACGCTTTAAGCAATTGGCAACAGTTATATACAAATTACTACACAGCTACTGCATTTTGCTGCTCGTATCTTACACATGTCATCTTATTTCACGATACCCCTTTTGCCAAAAATATATTTTTAAAGTACCTCTGGGTGTACAACGCTGAAAAGTGGCTGATTTCACTTTTCCTTAACTACTATTTTAAAGTAAGTATGGTTTTGGGTTTGGTTTAGAAAACTTAACAGAAATTGAAACAAAAACTAGTGCTTGAACTGAAAACTTAATTTTTACAGTACATCAAAGGAAACATTATAGTCGTGCATGGTATGAGACAGTTGGTGATGAATACGCTCAGAATTTATATGTATAAATTTAGGTATTTACTGTTCTGCGCAAAAAGATAACAGGTTCTACGTTTGTAGAAGTAATACACGTTTCTGGACACCTTACGTCTGTATCGCTCCCTGTTTTGTCTGTCTGCACAATTCATTCTGGTTTGTATTGATCATAGGGAACAATTGACTGTACTTGGAGTGTAGAATTATAATTATTTTATTGTGCTGTACTATACAGGTTTTATGTTCGTGCGCTTTCATCCAAAAAGTTTTGTCAATGTCAATAGGAATTGGGATATGATGTAGTGTAATTACCTAGTTATAATTCATGTGTAATCATTCTACATAATCGCCATGAATGATAGTTTCTCTTTCTATCATACATACTAGCAATTAGCATAACATGAGATATGGTTATATGCTGCCAACGTTACCACGAAAATTAATTGTAGTAAGTAATTTGCACTGGATATTTTATTTATAAGGTAGTTTTTAACTAGTGAAACATGAAAAGTATTTACCAGAATCTGTTGGTATCTAATTTTAATTTGTCGTTCAATTTGAACGTTGGTAAATGAATTTTAAGTACATTTTGAATTTATTACACACCGTGCATAAGTAAACTTATTTCGTGGATTTTTGGCGCATTTACATTTTGCAAAATACCTCATTGAGTACTTATTGTTGTGTACTGCCTACTGGTGATTTGTGACAACCATATTATCAATAAATTTTAATCTTTATAAAACCAAACTTTACCGTCTGTGGTTGATGAGATGAACGTCGAAAAATCCATGCAAAATAGGTTTATGTGGAACAAATGATAATTTACAAGACTCGCTTCAGCGAACAGCAAAGCTATTTTATTTATTGTATAAATTATAAATGATATAAATGTCAAAAATTTGGGAAGACGCAAACGAGCGTATCACAAGTAGCTGATTTACCCAGCGTGTTTACACAAGGTGGAGTACTGTTAAAATTAAAAGTAATAATAATAAAAAAGACCTTAGCTCTTGTTGTTGGTAACATGAAAAAAAATCATTTCTTTCTGACAGTAGAAACGGCTTTTAAAATCAAGACTTACGATTTTAAAATGTCTATTCGTTTTTATATTTACTTTTCATTTATTTAAATATTCATTAGTTTACTTGATTTTGGTTGACATGAAAGAATGTCTTGCGCTAAATATAGTCAGCGGTGCAATGTT
The DNA here is from genome assembly GCA_027744055.1 of Callyntrura sp. NNG-2020. Classification (NCBI taxonomy): domain Eukaryota; kingdom Metazoa; phylum Arthropoda; class Collembola; order Entomobryomorpha; family Paronellidae; genus Callyntrura; species Callyntrura sp. NNG-2020. The sequence goes on from JAHZNE010006941.1 coordinate 4,723, forward strand.
TTATAGAAATGAAAATTCAATTAACATATTTACAATTTTATGCATTACACAAACGCAGTCCGTAATATGTATGCAGTACTTGAAAATTTTGCATCGTGCATCGCGGTTGGACGCCGCCGCCGCTGCTTCTTACTGTGTAGGTCTAAAACTGCATGATATATATAATATGAAGAAATTAAAAACGACTATGCTACTATCAATTTATCGTAAATTAAAATGAAATGTAAATGAACACATACTTGTCGCTTTTCAGGACCATCTCTTAGTTTGAACAGAAAAGCATTTTTCTCTTTCTATAGGTACACCTTGTTCTGTCGTATTCAACGCTCAATCTTCTAGTCAATAGTCAACTGTGCGAGGATTGATGATAGAATCTTTTTAAGGAAAGAAGGGGGAATGGCAAGTAGCCATTCATATTTTATGTGGGTATTTATGTTGTTGTGCTTGGTATAATAAGTGTGGTTGTGGAGTCAGCTATATATGCTCAGCATTTGACAACATACCTCATTTAGTATACACTGCAGCGCGTACTTTGTTGTAGTCCCGATGAATGAGGATGATGATGATTGTTGACGATAACAATAAGGATGATGGTTTACCTTTATAAATAATATCTTTGAATGCAATTAATAAGCGAGATAGATGCCTTGGTGTACGGTGCCTAAATGGCTCACGTTATATCTCAAGCACAGCCTTGGTAGATTGCATAATAATTAAATGCTTTGAAGCATAATCTAAAGTAATTGTACGCGTCTCTAAATGGTTATATAGCACGTGTGCGTACGAACGTTGTTTTATGTTAAAGTAATCTGTGTAAGATACATGAATTCAAAGTGCATTTTTTCTGTGCGCAACTGTGCAACCATAACCTCGCCAAAAAACGATATATTTTAACTGGCAGTAAAACAAGTGTTGTAGGAGACTGGCCGATGTACATACAACTTGTAATTTTTTAATATTGAAAACCACGTTTATTTGCACTATAAAGGACAAAATTACGTAAATGTGCGTTCCTTTTTCATCCTTTGTGGGTCCGTCCGTACGAATAATAACAGTAATAAATATATTAGTGTTCATTCGCTCCGGCCAAAAGTTAATTATTCTTCTAGACTTTTAATCATTTTCAGGCTTAATGCGTTTGCATAACAGTTTAATAGCTTACTGTACCAATTTACTGACAAAGACCTGTGCCTGATCATACAAGCTGACAGGTGAGGAACAACCAGTCACATCAAATGTAAAAAGAAAGCGATTCAGCTACCTATCCTGTTTGACATGAAATGGAAATGAGTTTTATGACAGGATAGGTCTTGATTGTCCGATCAACTTCAGTAATACTCTATAACTATAGTAATCATGGCAAGTTGCTAGTTGTTGGTACTAGTAATAACGGCATTAATGTGTAATAATAATAACGATCAAAAGATGACACACTTCATATTAACCAAAATGCACGTATATCTTCGCTTTCGATGTGTTAAAAGTATGACATAAACTTTAAATTGGATACAATTACAAGAAGGACATTTATTCCCTACCAGATTTACGGCAACTCTACATAATTACTTGTTTCATCATCCGGATCATTTATTATTATTCTTAAAATTCGCGGTCATGAGTCATGAAAATGAGGCAATTATTTTTTTATACGTGTTAACCCAAATATTATAGATAAATTTTCTGCGAAGACTTTTATGGCAGTCAAGTGCGTATAAACTGGAAATTAGTAATTAATTCATCATTATTAGTAATGGTGTTGTACACTGTGTACGTGACCATATGTGATATTACAAACTCAACGTGTAAGAACTTGCACATAAACAGTAACATTTTGATTATCTAATGCATGTTTGCTCATTGCGTTAAAATCTCGACACTTTAAATTCCTTAAAGCAATATTGAGAAATTTGACCATTACTAGTATGTTCCTATCCTGACAAAAATATTTACCAGTCAAAGGGCAAAGTCAAGTTTATTGAGTCAACGTTTTTTGACAAATGCAAAATGTCATATTTTTGTAGCTTACTGAATTTATCCAACATAACTCATACTTTTAACAAGAAGTGAAATAAAAAACCAATAACGGAACGATAAAAATATATTTAACATTTCAATAATTATAATAAATGACAATTAATATCCGGAGGCAGATGGTAGTAATGGCTTAATTCCTATAACAAAGTAATTTAACTTCCATGATGATATATTTGTAAGACGCAACATATACAAACGATTAAAGGTTCCCTCCCACATATTCTTCTTAGCAGGCTAAAACCAGCTACCGAGTTTATTTAAGTTCTCTGGCGGTATCCTACGCAGCTCTGGTTACTACAAGTTGGAGGTTACATTCGGTAGTTGATACGGCACAGCAATGTATTAGTATGTCAGACTTATTGTTATATAGTCTTTACGGGAACAGAAAAGAGTTGAAAGATTGCAATTCGTTTTTCAATAGGGGAAAGAATCAGAGTTATACTGTTTCGATATTGTTTATATTAGCTTACCAACTAAAGAATCGTATAGCACAAGGTGTGATTATATTACGTTTTGTTAAAAAAAATAATAGAAACAATTAGCAACATTTTTAAGGGACTATGTTCTCGTTCTGGTAAGATGCGACTTGCCCGTATATGAACTTCCATTGCGGTTCTTCGTTAAAGATTTTTACAAAGAGATACTTTTTCAATCGCTGGATTCTGATCCTAGTAATCTTTAGCAAACAATCAAGGCATAAGTGAAGGTTTGACAATGGTAAAAAGATGAACACGTTAAAATCACATTATGAAATCTGAAATGCTTGAGTTCGAAATGGGATGGGCGGAGAATGGTATAAAGGAAGTTATCGTAAACGAACAGAACTGATGGTCGTTGCGAGTACAAAAATATCTTTGTCATCATTTGATGGTTATTTACTCTGTGGATGTGTGCCTTATCAATTAACTATACTAATATATTATTATATATTATTGACTAACCGTGTTCATGTCGAAAACTAGTAATGCTAGCCATGTCAAACTTGGGTGGAAACTTCAAATAATAAAATATTTTTTACAACACATGCGAGTGTGTATCCAACATGAGAACGCTTTAAAAGTCGAACATGAACACATTTTGAATTTCTATTTGCTGAGCTACAAAATAGGCAGGTTTTCACAATCCATGTGCTATGCGAATGTAATTATTTTTACTTATAATTTATATGTATTGATACGTGGCGGGTTATATTATATCCATATCCCACTACCAGTTAGCAGGAGAGCACCAATATGGGTCCCGTCATGAATATTGTATCCATAACAGCTGATGGGATTGAAAAGTAGCTAATTTAAAGGTATTTATTTCTAAATTGGCAAAATAGATTTTTAAAATTATTAATTATGGTTTAATTTGAGTTAGGAATCCAATATCTATGTCCCATATACCTCATCGAATACAGCTTATTTCGCTCTATAACAAAGAGTTTCGATTTCCTATATGTAGCTCGTAGTTCTCATATAGGAGTAACCTTTAGCATTGTCACCAAATACGTGGCTTCATTGGGTGTATCAGTCGGAGCTTGTACTGTACATAATCAACAATGTAAAGATAATGCACACTCGGTCGCCGACGGTTGGTCCGTCAATGCGCTATACAAATATAGATGAAGGAAACTATCTCGTTTATACCACAATAGCCCGTCAAATTTGTCAGTCTATTGACAAGGCTTTGTAATAATGAGTTTGTACCTACGCATAATATGCACTTCTTAACGCAGGTTCGTAAAATATCACTGTTACATAATTTAATTGTTCTTTGTGAAGATTAATGTTTTACGACTCATGCACCAAGTGTGTAGCTGAAGTCTGACAAGACGAAGAAAATGCTAAGCTATGCTTAGTCAGTGTCAAAAAGCCTCCCATTAAAGTTTAAATTACAAACCTGTAATAACAAGTAATTTATATGCTTTTACTATCACGTACTTTCCCTGTTACATCACTTATTTATGTACGCATTGTTGATTTCTGTAATTATTTACAACAATGAATACTATGAGGAATACTGCTAATACGGGACTCATTGCTTTTGCAAAGAGAAGAATCAACAATGCCATGAGATGAACTCGCCAAGCAATATTATAATATTTATATATGTCGTACGTACCTACGCATATAACAGTTATGTTTACATAAATCCATTTTAACTTGAAAACCCCTGAAACAAAAACTCTTGTTGTATCCTGCTTACAACAGTTACTCTATTGTCATTATTATTATTATTGTCCCCGTCGAATCATTTTCATTTTTAGATTCCCACTTGTCTAATGCCTGTTCTACTGTGTGCGCTTGCTTAGCGCTTACAGTAAATATTATTAGCGAACGCGAACATCGAGCCGTCGTCGTCCGTGTGGTATGAAATATGAAATAGCTTGGTGGTGTTTTCCCATTCCCACTTTACTTCTTTACATCACAAGTAATAAACAGCTTTCGGCTGACTGTGTGGTTTTATTTTGCACGAAGTGCTATTGATGCCATTTGTGATAGTCAAGAGTTTCTTCCTGACAAAAGTGATGATGATAACTCGTTAATGCTTACATTCTATATAGAAGGAGCATGATAAAAAGGCACAGTACAATAGTGATGGGTAGTGGTGGTAGCCGTAAAACTACTAAAAGAGCAAGTCCAACTTAATCATACAACCCTAAAACATTGGTATAACTAACTACCTGTTACAAAGCGGAGAAGCGGAGAACGAGTGATTATCTTTTCCTGGTCTGGTGGTTAAATCACAGGAAAAAACCCACTACTGCTGCACTGCACACATTACGGCAGCGAAGCACTCGTCTTCGACTTCACGTCCACTTTGTAACGGTGTTCCGACAAAAACCTAAAGAGCGAGGGTACAGAAATGATGATACAACTCTGCGACGACAATGATGATGGTGATAATGATGAGGGAACAAGTTAAGTGAATTTAACTAATGCTACGACGGCACGTTCAGTTCACATTTCACATACGCACCATGTGCATTGTTAATTGTATTATGTTTTTCATACCTACTCAATGCTAGACACCTACGTTTATATGTCCACGACAATGCTGATGGGTAAAGAGACGCTTTGTTATTTAACTTCTGAGGTGGAATGTTTGCTAGGTTAGTTCGTACATACGATATTCGCGGTCCTCACTGATTTATGAGTGCAACCGCAACGAGTAGCGTTGTTGGTAGCATTGGAAGTTTACGATGCCTCATTTTCTTATTGCTTTAGGTCAATTTGGTTTTGTCAGCTTACAGAATCATACTGAAGTGTTGCTAATTACAATTATTGATGCAATGGTGATAACTAATGTGTTTTCCTTTGAAGTAACAATTAAATATCTAATATGGAATAAATGAAGTGTGAAGGCAGGACACAAATGCGCTCTGTTATATTTATTATTATTAGTGTTATTTATTTACAAAAATTGCTTTTAGGCATTGCCCGTAACTAGCACATATGTGTTCCTTCACAACAATTTTATGATGAGATCATGATACACTTACAGTGTCTATTTTTATGACAGTGACGCGATGGTATGTGTACCGTAAAGTCAAGAGTAAATTGATCAAATGAAAAAAGACAAAATGATAGCAGAGTGTTAGTTCGATGCTTTATATCAGCGTCGCTATATCGTAATCATGAGCCATAATTCAAGTATGTATAAGTTTTTTTTATTTTGCGATCGAATACGTGATTTACTCCAACATCTTTTTGTCTGCCTTAGGCTGAGGTTGGGACAAACTCAATGTTACTGATTTGATTGTTCCTTTAATCATAATTGACTCATGCTGTTCACTCCATCGTTTATAATTTCAGCTGGGTTTCTTCAGTATACAAATCACAGTGATTTCATCAAGGCTGCATTAATGGTTTTGCATAATATATCTAGTACCTATAAAGGTGTATTATGATGGTCATAAATCATCATACAATATAATGCACTGCATCGTCCGTCACAACTCTTCCAGCGATTGAGTTTCCAATAAAAAACAGAACTGTCCTAAAACAATAGTAAGCCAAACCCTACATTTTTTCACCTAAATAATTTACTTTACGACGACGGCGTACCTTTTGCACATGTCATCCTCATACCAAAACTATGACAGACTGTAAATTAAAAAATACGCACTGTTGTTTCCATCACTTAAGTATTCATACGTAACTATGCTTAAAACGAAAGAAAAAACAAGTGGACGAAAACAATCACAATTGAATTTATTGAATTTTATAACTCATCGTAACGCATCCGTATCATGACTTTCTCCTACAGGCGCATTTATAATTGATGACTCTATCATGAAGTTGTACAGATAATAGTCCTTCTTTGTAATTGTTAACTCAACTAAACGCCAAACAACTTGAAGCATTTCAGTACAAAAAATAGGTACATGTTGTTGTGATAAAAAAAGAAAAGATCTCCATCCCCACGAGGCATTTCTATTTTTCGCATTCATGCGCAACCAGAGAAATGATTCTCACAGCATGGGCTTTGTCTTTAACACAAAAGGAAAAAAGTAATAATAATAATAATGAACAGAAAGAAAGATGGAACGAAAAGCAAACCAAGAAAAACGCATCATCAACAGCGATGAACTTGCCAACAAACAATACGTAAGTACCCCCCAAAAATGTCTACAACGAAACTGCCATGTGATGAATACTACCAGAGACTCTACTACTAAATACCCAGCACATATAGCAGTAGTCCTAACGGCAGTAATAATAATAATAATGTGATCAGCATTATCATCATTCTCGCCATCATCATTTTATGAAGAAAGAAGTCTCGTCTCAGGGGCCACTGGCAGGCAAAAAACGTTTGGATGTTGGTCATACGGTATCATCATGAGGCAAGGATGTAACGAGCGACTGTAGTATGATGGGTTGATACTTGCCATGTAGTAAATGAGCTTGAGTAAATGATAAGTGACTGTGGCAGGTCGCTATATCTGTAGTTGCTGCTTGTGATACGCCAATAATATAAAAAAAACTCGGTTGAGCCACAAAAGGAAAATAACAACGCCTGAGCAACTCACAGTTAAAAGGGGGAAGTAGTAAATCCACAAGACCAAAACGAATGACAAAAACATCGCAATTTTCCAAGGTAGATAGAATAAGAATATCAATGGCAATTTTCATGGATTTGTTGAGATGAGAGACTCTCCCAGTATTTCCCTATAAAATCTGCACAACAAAACAAAATGAAAAGAGCAGCGTTGAACGGATGTTTATTTATATTTACCCTTTTCTCCTCCACCTATCTATATCACATCACACAAACATCCAATGCGTAACGTGCGAGCACGCTACTAGAAGAAATTGTATGAATTGTTGAGATAAGTTAATGAAGACTGTGTTAGGTGTATTGGTGGCTTTGCGAGGCAAGCTACTTATGGAAAGAAATTGTGAGGTGCGACCAAAACCACCAAAATAACCACTATCGTCATCGTTTTGTCACTAGGCATTTTCATACACTTTTCCCACTTCATGTTTCAGTGTTTCACGAAGTTACAATAGTGCCTTGCTGCTTTAGATTAGGAGAGAGCACATCTTATACGTGTGGCTACTTCTGTTTCTCTGTTATAGTCCTTATCTGTCAGACACAAGTTTAAAAAGAAAAAGACGACGACAATATAAAAGACCCTCATCCTTCTCCTCCTCCTCCTTCTCATCTTCTTTCATCGTCATCATCACTCAGCGATGATGGACGTACTACCATAGTCACTGAACTGCTTGGTTTGCGAGCGAAAACATACTTTTGCATGGAACCGTCGTCGCACATATGTAATTTCACAAAAGGAAGAGGCAAGACTAGCGTAACTACTCACATGGACGAGGGAATGCGTGCGTACCGTTTTGTTGCTTCGATCCATCCTTGCCTCTATTTTACCTGTGCAGATATTAAGTTGAAGACAATAACCATATCATAGTATTTGTACAAGCCATTATGACAAGAACAACCACCACTCAACTACCTCTATCATCAAAAATGCATGCTCATCAACATCATCATTGCAGGCAGGGCCATCATCTTCATTGCGATTTTTGTTTCAAAGACGTTGGTCGTCGATTACGATTACCACTACCTTGCTACCAACTAAGTCCAACTACTACCGCCTTGATGAGGGTTTTGAATACTCATCACCAGACGGTAAATTAATATGTTTTCACACATTTTATGTATGCACATAAATCAACCCAGTTTAAAGTTTAGCACATCGGTATTGCACCGAAAAAGAAACATTCAAAGCTCATTATTTTTTTTACATTCTTCGGTCTTTTCTGCATATGCTGCATGTATGTATATTCAAGAAACCATTATTGAGATGGGAATTTTATTGTAACTGGAACGACAGTAACATTTTGGATTGCATATCAACTCTGAGAATCCAATAAATCTAATTTTATTTTTCCGACGACGAGTAACAAATTTACACATTTGAAATTTTTGTCCTAGCAAAGACAGTTCGAAAATTCTTCGTAAACTCATTGAAATGCACAATTGTATGTATATTTTCTTCGGGTTTCTCCATATGAATTTACCCTATACTCATCATCACTCATCAGTAGCATCATCAATGCGGAACTGCATTTTCTTTTTTGCGAAGTGTCCGCTATCAGACACACGTACAATGTACACATACATTTATAGGTGTAGATGCTCCTAGTTCTATGCCTCATCAAATCATTATTTTATAAACTGTACACGAGAGCACAATAATGCATTCGTACATGCCGCAGTTAGAGACATATCTTAATACTATGTATATGATGTTGATGTGTATCATGGTATCATACAGTTTGCTGTGATGCTGCTGTGATGTGACTGTATACTACTTGTAGGAGGATTAAAGTTGAAAAGGATTTTTTCATAATGCAACTTAAGAAAAAAAGATTTACTGTAGATCTTTGTCCACTAGACTGTAACTAACTGTGGTCCGATTGTTGAGCTTATGAAAATAATAAAAAGTAATATATTGTACTAATATTGGTTATGAGATGAAGCCGCCGCTGTTGTCGTTTTACAATAAGAGTCCGAGAGAAAGGCTGACTGCGTCTCTACTGTTGCAGTTGGCGCATGTGGGTATTTTCCATTCAACTCTAATTCATAGCCATTTATCTCGTACTAGACGGGAGGAAAACCGACTGCCTATATACGTACATAGGAATGTTGATAGATGACTCGTGTCATTATAATTCTACATCTATATAGGAAATCGTTTCCAAATAATACATGCAATATTAACTGACTTATCCACAGGATAGAGAAACATAGAAAGATGAGAGAGAGAGACTAAAGCGTTTTTTAAACCAGCCCTGCCCAACCCATCTCAACACTCCTATTCATGAAGATGATCTTGCAACAAATCATTATCAACACAATAGTTTGTGTTTACTCTTCGACTAACACACATATTCATGCAAAGGCCATACTCACATAAATTCACATTTCGGTGACCAGACAACGGTTCAAACCATAAATTCGCTATTCTAGAGAATACGCATAAGACCTAATGACTAGATGTGTTCCCCACTAGCAACAAACGGCATCGTCTTTATTATTTGCAAGAATCGTATGCATCTACCAATTCAGTTATAAAAGGGGGATGTTTGATGGTCGCTGGTTTTGGTGGTGATGGTTGATGGTATAATAGTAATATGCCGTATGTAACTAAGAATATCACAGTCATCACCACTTCCCTCTATGCAAATACCAACTGCCAAGAACATTTTTTCATGTCAACTTATTGTATTGCCTCGTTCTGGTAGGCGCTTCAATCGATTAATATTTGCATACTATAATGCACAGCATCTTTATTATTATTTATTTATTATCCACAGGATGGATGAATTAGAATATGGCTATGCGATTTTAGTGGCACATCAATATTCGTCAGGAACCTGTTATTGTGCTGTAGCATGGGTTGCAGTGCACATTTTACCAGAGAGAAGATGGTAAGCGGGTAAATCCAAACCCCACCATTTTAATATCCTCTTGTTGCCCGTACAGTCCGTTGGTTTAAGATATTTCTCCATGATAATGATGAAACCGTTGTACTATTTTTCTCCACATTTCCACCGATTCACACGAAAGACGAATCCGAAAGATGGTTGGTTCCGCTTGCGAGATTATTTGGGTTGCATGAAATGTAAATGCTTTATTACTTATTCTATGTTCGAAAATACATTTTATGTCGCCTTGCCTTGATGAGATAAAACTCTGGCTATTAAAGTACAAACACAAATAAATCCACGCAGCACATCATCCATTCGCCAGCCACATCTGTTGCCGATGTGTTTGTGTGTTGGTATTTACGTTGACACCACAATTTACTTGGAAGCGATTGTTATTTAGTCATTAATGACTGCTACTAAAAAAGAAGACAGCAGCAGTAGCAGAGATTACTGTCATGTAGCAAGATAACTATTTAACCCAATTTTTCTCCAATCTTGCATATTTGTGGTGTGGTACAGATGCCGCACAATGCTGCCACCAACACCAATGTACTTTCAACTTTGATAAACTACAGTGACAATGACAAAGAGGGGAATGGCGAGATATTGAATATTACAGAAACACATCTGAAAACATCTATGCAAACACAGATTGTTTGTTGGTAATGGTGTAGCGTAATCCATACAAATATTTACTGACGTATCTATGGTACACATGCGTGTAGTACGAATACTTTCGGCTTGTGTACTTTCACAAGACACAGACGACTCATCTTGTGTGTGCCACCTCACCTGACATTAAATATACGGATGGCAGAACGTGACGCATGTACACTTAAAATACTTATTAAGGATCATCTCATCAGGTGTGAGGTTGGGGTGTTTTATAATAAAGCTGTGTACCAGACAAAATGACTGGGATTGGATTTTGATTAAATTATTTTAATGTGATCTTCTCTCGTACTCTTGCTCTTTTACTATATTAGACTCGGTTTTTGCGTATCCTCTCTGGTTTCCCGACCGTTGAACCTTATTATTATTTTATAGTTATAATTCCTTCCCACCTTCTGCCGTAATGATAATAGTTATGCTTAATACAAGCCTTTCAATTTCCAACGTTTACATAGGTGTGCGCGGCATGGCAGGAGAGATACTCACACAGATGAAGATGAGATAAATGGTTCCAAGTCAGAATGCAAGCCTAAATAAAAATACCTACTAGCCGCCAATTCATAAGGAACTGTAAATTTGTTCTATATATGGACATAAACTCATAAAACGTACAAAAAGTGGATACATGAACCATTTTTGCATAAACATAACAAGCAACATGAAAATAAATAGGTATATTTGTAAAACATCATCAAAAAATCTTACCTTCCACTAATTTCTCCGACGTTGCTGTTGGCTGTTTTTATATGAAATTTTTTTAATTTCGTTCACCAGTTCCTCGTAAGTACTTTATTCCATCCCGCATCCAGACAACTGAAGCATATGATGAGAATGCTGATGCCAGTAAAAATGGAATTAAGTAAGCAGCCTGTAAAAAAGCGTAAAATACGATTATGTTAGATTTTACGGCTTTGCGTGGGTACACGAAGCGATGGTGGTGGCATAAACTTTATTATTTATACGTTCCTACTACCTAAGTAGGTATACACAAGTGTGTGCATCAGTGTATGCGTGGCTGCCACGAACCAAAAATATTACGTTAAAAATCATCTAGTGTGAGAGTGAGAGCTTGAACAAGATCAGGCAGTTTCCGACTTCACCCCAAACCCAAACCCAAACAGTATAAGTATCTAGCTGGATTTGGCAAACATAAGCTAAAACGACATCTGAATATGCTTTTACCAGTTTTATTGACCCATTCTAGAAAAAACGTCAGTACAAATTAATCATTATAACTCACACCAGCAAAGTATGTAACGTACAATACCTTATTTTAAAATTTTCCTTTATTGTTAGTAAACACTACTTAATAACTACTTAAATTGAAACCATGAACTCTAAATTTCATCATCATTAATGTCAACGACCACAAGATTCTGTATCTGCAGTATAGCAAAATAAGAAATGAACAAAAACAGACGCCCTGATAGTGCCAAGTAGAGAGTGTACATCAGTCGTGTTCGCTATAGCCACAGCAATAGTAATACCAGTATTTTTATAATGTCTATAGCACCTTAACCAATAATAAACAATAATAATATAATGTTTTTTTTATCACTTTAACGGTTCAAACGCTAAAATTAAGACGTTTATGAAAATGAGGTTGGATTACAGCTTAAAACTGTTGGCAAAAATCTTAAGGTTTTGAAAACCAACGGATTAGAAATGTTTCTTTCAGCTTTTCCTACTGATGTTTAGGGTGTGTTACTACTGATGCTTATGATCTGGACGATGCGGGATGGTGATGCTAATAATATGCAAAGCCTATCTGATGGAAGAGAAATACAATAATAAATGTGTCACTCGGCACATTCGCATACATTTGATATGACATATATTCATTTAGTTTAGGTACATTTCTGTCTTGTTTTTTACTCATAGCCTCATATAGGTATGTGTGGGCATGCTGAAAGCGTGACGAGAAAAATTGTCAAGTTCTAAAGTGTGATTTAGCTTCTAAGAAGTCCGTATGTAACCAAATGAAATGAAATGAAATAGTAAACTCTCGCGAAGAAACTTTTTTGCTGTGTCGTCCCCCTCCCTCAGCAGGAATTTCTCTCTCTCTCTCTGTGATCCGCTGAATTTTATTGGATGAAGATGGAACTATTTTATTATTGTTTTCAAACAACTTACTGTTTTAAAGCAGCATTCTGTGTCAAGAAAATGTGCGAAGATATGTCTATCTTCATTTGCAATGGTGCCATTGTAAATTTAGGAGACGTTTCCAACACTGTCGCTCAAACTAAAGATCCCGTCAAGATAGATTATTATCGTAACGTTTTCGTCATCATCGCTATATCAAGATGATTTGATACCATGATTTTCAAGGATGATAGCTACTATATAATATATATGAAACAACACCAGGAAAAATAAAAATTCTCATTTGTATGCATGGATAGGAAGCCTTTCAGTAAAAATTTAAATTTGGTAAAGTGTAGACGATAGAGTAAGTTTCCAGGCTTTTCAAGTAATCAAATTCTGTATTCAATAAACAATTTTTATTATCCCTTTTTCTCGACAAATCGTGTGCCCGTCTATGTTTTATCTATAGATATCTTCGGAAAACTTCCCAAAAAACCCAATCAATTTAGTTAAACTCTTCGTAGGGAGTTGACAACTTTTAGCATCGTTTCATAAAACAAAGTTGTAATACTTAATTTTATTTGTTTATTTGGCATCGTGAAAATAGTTGTCTATGTACGTATTACTTATTATTACATATAACTAACAGGTGTTGATATAAAGCAAGTGAGTATTTATTGCTGAAATTGAAAACTCTAAAACATCTATCAATGTTTAATTTAGCATAGGGAAACACGAAGTAACGTAGTTAGACATACGGTAATGAGCACAAAGACACTTGTTTGTGACACTTACGGCTCCCGCTGATTGATATATTAGACATTACTTTGAAGTGGTATATTACCTACTGGGGTTGTTAATTTACTTTGACATTTTAACAGACAGAGCAACTCGGAATTAAATTAGGCAAGCTACCATCTTCGATACACCCGATGTAGATTTTCGGTCCCAGGTCAGGTTTCACCGGATTGGTTAACCGCTGTGGCTCTAAAAGAGAGCCTGGAAATTTCATGAACTGAGGGGACCAGTAGGGTAACGGTAAGGGTCAAACAAAATGGAAAAGTTAAACGAATTGACCCAGCTTAATAAATAAATACTTGTGTAAGTATACCAGTACAAGTTTAACCCCTGAAGAGGTTAATTCTTTTAGATTCCAACAGAGGTCAAAGTTTAAATTCATTATCACAGAAAACTTGTAAGGGAAAAAAGAAAGGCAGCTCATAAATATAGATGTTTTATTAACACCGAGAAAATACTGTAGTTCATTTACTATTGCACTTAGGCATACGGAATATTCATTCAAGTAAACGAGACCAACAAACTTTCATAAAAGTGATCTTATGTAGCAACTTAATACATGCGTTCCATAAAAAGGAAATACTTACTCAAATAGTCCCGGCAGAAATTACAGTATTTTTATACCTGTGTGTACTACTAGAATTTCTATTACAGAAACTCGAAGGGGCTCTGCATGTCACATATTTAATCATAATACATCATGCGTGATGAATGATAGCATGAAATATTCTTTCTTTCCATTCCTTTCCCTTCTCCTACATCAAAACCAATTGGGCTCACTGATGAAGCTTATGAGAATTTATTTCCTTTAGACAGAACCAGACACGATAAAGTGTATGAAATGAATAAAAATACCAATGCCATGTATTCCATATACATAGAAAGACACACTTTCTTGCACTGACGCAAATATGACAACGCCATGAAATCCAGAGACAACAAGCTGCCACCACCACCACACACAGAGATACAACGTATTCACTATACCATACGGGTTCAAAATGGTTCAATAGCAACTCATTCATTCACTCATCCAGGGTTCAAGTGCTATATGATCCTTGAAACTCTTCCAAGATGACACTTTCCATGACACCAGTATGCATTTATTATCCAGCAACCCTACACAACTCGTATATTGCCTACATGTAGTTAGTGGATGATGAACGGCGTGTACCCTATCGTTGACGGTAGAACACACTCTACACTGTTTAATTTTAAATTGGTGGGGAAACATACAAAGACTGAAATGTAACGTGTAAAATATATCTCTACATTCACAGCAACAATTCCATAATTGTGATCTTTAAGCACCGAATAACGTTGACATGAATGGAAACCAAAAATCGTATATAATGTTCTGTATATTTATATATAGATGATATATCCGTAGAGGGGTTGATTCTTATCACGACAAAAAATTGAGGATCATCATGAGAAAATCCCTGCAAATATGGTGAACTTCATTTGTGTGTGCCCACTTCAAATATTTGCTGTACAATGTACACTCTAGCATTTGAAACATTTTCTTGTGGTATTTGAACATGTTCTAACTTGGAGGACACACAAGTTGGCCTTCCTAAATAACGCAGTGAGAACGACGAATGTTACGAAGACTTAGGCAGTTTGTTACCGCTATTCTCCAATAAAGCGACAGTAAGTACATGCTTCCATAAGCGCAAAGTCGACTTGCCCCAAATACTTTTTTGAAATCAATCATGACAGCAAATGGCATTATCTTTATCTCGTTATATTGCAATCTCGATGTTTAAATTGGGGGGAAATTGAAAAATCATTCGCAGCACTCATCTCTGGTAACAAACATAACTGTGGTGAAATGGCCAAAATTGGGAAAATCGTAGAAAAGGCGTGAAGGTGAAGTGAAAGTTTAGAAAAGTATATACACTTACACGTAAAGCATAAGCATTATACGAATAAGAATGTTTTACTGATGTACATATTTTCACATAGTCAGTGTCAAAATGATTACTACCATAGTGAAGATACAATATAGAAATGTAGAGAGCATGTTCTATCTGCCGTGAAGAAAAGACAGAAGATAATATAGTTATTTAATGTGTGCCATGGGAAATATTAGATATGGGAAGCACTCATCCAGTTCATCGAAATTCGGGACTCCCTGGAGGTCTCTTCTTCTTCGAGTTGATTAAATGCTTGACATTATTCACACAACTTGCAATTACAGTTTTTTCGCTTTCGTCGTGTGGAAATCGTGCGGTGAAACGACTAAAGCTTGCTTGCCTGAGATAAAAATTATTATATACATGATTGTTACTACTGCTGTACAAGATAATGGTTGAAATTCTGATGTAGTGATGTTGCTTAAATTTTAAGAAATTCATCACCTGATATGAATGATGAATTAAAACTTTGTATGCAAATATCATTCGGATGATCCCAACTACGTTGATGATGCGATGAATTTTAACAACCCAACTCTCATCATAGGTTAGTTTTTTTTCATTCAACGCTCCAGACAAAAAGAAGCAAAGAAAAGATGAAAAAAGCGAAGGATTGATGGTTGATGATTCAATTAAAGAAATGTTTAAGCCTCATTGTATGAATGTTAATGAAGACACACAGGTTTTTTTGTTGCTCTGATGCTCTTTCTAGCTGTTTTTATCTGCTGCTCTGCTGTTGCGTGGCGAAGACGAACAGAATCACACTTGAGCTGAAACTCATTCTGCGCATTATACCAGAGATACAGGGATGCAATGCAACACAAACACAACTACTCTTACTTTTCTTCAAGCGGCAGAAGAGACGTGTGCATAGTGGATAGGAACAGAACAATGCGTTCATAAACTGTTTTACGTTGTTTGAAACCCCCGTTTTACAATAGCTACAATAATAATGTTGTTTCATTTTCTCTGAGTCCTTTTAATGTCAATTTATTGAGAGATAACTATTTCACTGAGGAGGACCCACATCTGCCAGGCGTGGAAATGAGTCAAAATGATATCACCTAGGTACATAAATGACTCGGACAGAACTCATTTATATTCGTTTTCACACAAACTTACACAGAGACAATGCATATTTATGTAATGACTGAGGACAAGTCCATAACATAACTATTTAACTTTACATAAATTACAGCTTTCAAGAGGGCAGTGCCTTTTGTGACCGCAAGTCATCCTCATCATTATCATTATGATTATCATCGCATCTTTCATTCTTTCTTTGCCTCTTCTAAGGCAATTTAAAAGTTCAATGATAATAAAGCCCATGTTGCTTTTATTATTATTATTATTATTATTATTGCGATTGCGACTATCGCTGTTACAGCAGCAACAGTATCATGAAACAGATGATAAAATATGGACACTTTAATTTGCCACAACCTTCCTTTCTACTTGTCTCTTGTCTTCTTCCTTTCTTTCGTTCGTCGATGAAGAAGACATCGTTGGTGTTACTGCCACATCCTTCTCATTCACCATATCAATGTATGAATTAATAGGTTTAAAATATTTTTAACACATTTTCAACAGGCAGTAGTGACTATCCCTGGTACAGTTTCCACATTTGTATATATGGTATGTAATAATATCCATATATACGTGTAATCACTCATTCATTCATTTCTCTTTAGCACTTTTTTAAAGGAATGAAAGTGAATTTAATTATTTCACGGTCGACGAGGATGATGATGGCAACGAATTGTCTTCACTTTTTTGTCTTGAACAACATCACCGTGAATGGTGAATGCTGACGTTGTATACACTTGTGCTGTACACATATTAGTTCATAGGGAAAAAATCTCTCTTGCAAAGACGCCACTATTTCACAAGAAAGGAACAAGTAAATAAGTACACAACTTGTTGTAAATGAACTTTCATAACTCAAGTAGGTTATGTTGCATGCGTATTTTCAACACTTTTTTCTCCCGCTCTTTTTCGCTGCTTGCTGCTGATGTAATAAACAAGCGAGTATACAAATTACTTCAGATGTAATATTGTCAATTTCAATGGAATCGTCATCCTCTTCCATTTTGTTCACTTGAAGCTGCTCTTGAAGAGGCAGAGAAAAGTGAACGGTTGACTGGCCAGTAGTGTTTTTTCTCTTTAAAACTGGTTGCATGTAAGCTTTACCTTGTACCTTCAGTAATTAAAAAGCACAGTCATTTTCATTGATAATGTTCTGTGTGGCAGCACAGTTAGATTACCAAGGTAACGTTTCAATTGAAATATGAAACGAAGATATTGTGTGCACAACTAAATGTTGTTGTCATATATGGCTTTATGATCCAGGCTACACATTTTTATTAGTTAGTGGTTAGAGTGACTTTTAGTTAGAATAGTCACTTATAGAGAGTTATACTTTAGCTAGAATTTTTAAGGCTAACATATTTTTAGGTAAAGAATTTCAGCAATTTTTATACTTCGAAATTCAGTTAACACTTGTCATTTGCTACAGCTTTAGTCATATATTTCGGGAAAAACAAGGAACACAACATTCATTCCCCTTCTGGGGACATGAATATTAAATGCCGTCAGCTAAATAAATACCTGACTATTTTAGCAGACACGCATTTCTATTATAAGACGTGAAAGAGGGTTGAATGATGTTTGATGCAAGATGCAAGTCAAGTTGCACATTGCAACAGAATCGTCGCTAGTTTAACAAAATATACTGAACTGAACTTGAGGTCATTATTACGTATCAAATTCATATATCACGTCACATACCACACACGCATTATCATCATCGTTCAAGTGTACTCAGGTACGCTGTGTGTATACACGTACCTATCGTGTGTACCCATGTAATTATTTATTGGGTGCGCAAGGTGCAAAGTGTGCAATATGTAACATCACCATAAGCATTTTGCTGTAAACTTGTCTGCATTATTTTTGTACTTACATAAAAATAGGATGTTGTTGTCCGCGAAACAGAAACTATTAATGCTTGGCTAAGTTGGCTATATATACTGTTAAAAGAAATTTTGCCTGTTTGGATTTGAAAACCCTCTTTCAGTCTTCTGTTGTCTATTTACCTTGACGTGTTGTTGCCGAAAATTACAAAGATTGTGCAAATGTGTCTCTCGTGCTACGTGTGCGGTTTTGACATTCGTCCGTATGAAATATATGATTATGATGCTATGAAGATGATGCGTTTATGTTGTAGTCGTAGGTTAGACTCGACCTGTAAAAGAGCCATTCCGTATGCACTCTGTTAAAAAGTTTGTACTTTATTGCACGAAACCTTCAAATGAATCCCCATGTCACGCATGTTTGCAGTTTTATTTAACCACTTTATAGATTACAGGGAGAAGTTCCTTTCGCGTCAGTATACATGAATTTGGATTTTACTTGACATAATGTAAATATATATGTCGTTGATAATTGTGTTGTCATGTTGATATCTAATTAAACACGTAGCTATAGAGAGCTCGTCGTCGTCACTATATTATCAAACTAATTAATAGGAAAGGCACTCGGGAAAACATGAATGGCTAAGATAATGGCAGGAAAGGTGTTTATATGATTATGTCTTCCTGATTTGTTTTTGGTTGTTGTAAGGCATGCGTGAGCATAAAACAAAAGAAAACCTCCTTCGAGACATTTTATGAGCATCATAATCATCTTTTAAAAGACATGAGTGCATTTTTCCTTAAATAACTCTTGAATTCTCAGTATGGTATTATCGTGAAAAGGCGAATACAAAAATTTAGAAATTACTTTTGATTTTTTTTAGAAAGATGAACTCTCACTTACTTTTAAATAAAATATTTATAAACATAAATATTCAATATGAACTTCATTATGACTATTTTACTTCAAACTTGTGTTTTCTATGACATGAAGGATGGACATTTTGGTAGTTATGTATGAAGTCGACGTCATCATCATATATGCTCTTAATTTTCGCTGATAAACTTTTTAATGATTGCAGACATTCTTGCATGTTCACACACTTGTCAAACTTTTTATTGCTACAAAAGTTCAACTCTATAGGAGTGAAGAAGCGAGAGAGAATATAAAAGATGGAAATTGTATTGTGGTAGGTACACTTAATTGTTGTCTTTCCCCTAGTGGATAGATGGTAAAAGTATGGCAGTGGTAGTAGTGGTAAGTCTTCTCACGTTGCTGTAATCACCACTTCTCATTCCTGTACGTATAGAAGACTGGTTCTTGGATAATACTTTGAAAACTATTGCTGCATAATACACCCTTTCTGAACTTCCGGAATCCGCGGATACGAAGAAAGACAATATATATGTACATGGAAATCACTAAAATTTATGCGTGTTCATTGTTCGTTCGTTTCTGCAAGTAGTATTGAATCGTGAACCAAAAACTGTGTTTCTTAACCCAAAACGTGACGTGATGGCGTTTCCAATTTCCAACGTGTTCCACTTCACACGCACTTACAGAGCATAGATGTAATGGCGTGATACGATGGTAGAGGTGGGTGAACTGGTGGACTGCTGCTGTTTGCTGCTACTGCGTGTGATGGTGGTAGTTGGTGGCCCAGATCTCGGAAAAAAGTAGTTATTTGTAAATTATTATATGGCATATAATGCACCTACATGCAATGTGGCGTATTATGTATATATTATTAGCACGATGTTGTATATGTATATAACGTTATATTATGTAGTAACAAGAAAAATGTGTTTGGTTTGTACTGCCCGACCCTATTTTAGTAAAAATGAAAACTAAAGGCTTTCCTTTTCTTTCCCACCTCATTTTCTTATTTTTG
>JAHZNE010006942.1:0-19697 GCA_027744055.1 Callyntrura sp. NNG-2020
GAAAATACTGAATACTGCTACTGCAGTATTTTGAGACGCAATACTGGTACTGCTCCCGCTACTGTAGAAACTTTCAGGAACTACTTCTACTGGTACTTCTACTGCTGAAACATACCAATACCCAACTGTGCGTTGTACGAACAACCTTCTACATCCAATAAGAATAAAAGTGCACCTTATCTACAACGTTTGTAACGGTTTATTTAATAATGTTATCTCGATTCTGTATTTGAACATTACTGCTAGTGCTAAGTCAAGGACAAAGGAAGAGCTATTAGGAATAATATAGTTATTATAAATCTAATGCAATATTTTTTAAACGATTATCACTAACCACTAAAAATCGTTAGAACTTTGTAAGTTTCAAACCATAATAATAGGACATATACCACAGGATTACCACAATTTTAAATGCCATCGTTATCAAGTTTTCGTTACTTTTATAAATATCTGACTGATCGGTCTATTTATTTAATATATTAAGCGCCAATGGTTTTCTTATACACCCACAGGTAATGTTACTTTACTTTTCTAACGAACTCATATTTTAAAGCCAATGCAACTAACTCACAAAACACGTTGGAATAAGTTTAAAAAATGACGATTAAACTCCAAAAGTTTTAACCAATTCTTATTTCATATTGTGTCGTCTCTTCCAAGCTCTACGTAGGCATCGAAGTACAAATTAATTTAACCTTCAAACAACAATATGATTTTGTTGCCATTTCCATTAAAACACAAGCTATCACGATTAAAAAACTCGATTTTAATACCACAAATGGCATATGCTAACATTAAACTTCAACTTATGCATCGTCATGCATTTGCTTATCGCATAAAATTCGATAACTTCCCACTGCTCTTATACAGTTTCTATATGAATGTTATGTTACCGGATTCCTACTTCCACAGTAGGGGCATTGAATTTCGTCTTACGACGAATTTATAATTTGACGGAAAATAATTATGCCAAGGATAAATTAGTAGACGCGCAAGCGGCGTGATGATACGAATGCAAAACAATTCAAGATATATCTGGTTTTTTTCTTATGCATATTCAAACAAACGGGAGCGTTGATCTATGTGGAGTTTCGTTCTATAGCATCGGTTCTAGTTAGCAGTGTAATACATTGCTTGTTTAAAATAACTCATCCAATGTAATTTCTAATATCGAAAATGATGATAGGTGTGTTTAGGGTAGCCGTTTTTCCTTAACAAATACATAAACATTAACGTATTTGTGTGAATCACTTTAGTGATTTTACTGAAACGTTGGTAATTAATCAATTAGCCAGCAAAATGAACAATTTATGAACCACTCACCAAATTTTAATTTAACATTTAATTTAATTTAGCGTATGATTCTGTTGTTGATATCACACATAAACGGTGTTTATCACCGATAAACACATTTGTTCCTTTTTACATTAATTTAGATATTATAAAAACGAAGTACGTAAACAGAAACGCGTTTTCGTTTTTGAATAAACAGAACGAACGAAAACGGTTTGGATAACAATGAAGGAACAACGCTGCATGCATCATGCATATTTTGAAAAACAGCTATTCTACATCACGAAACCTCCGCGAAATGTATACCTATTCCATTTTCTACTTGCTAGTTTTATCTGCTAACAATGACTTCGGTGAGCAGTCACACCTAATCCTAATTGCAACAAGTTGGTCAAAATTTACTCTGTTGTAATTTAGGCTTCTTATAGTTTCAATGAGTGATTATTATCATCATATCATATCATAAAATGCATTTACTTCCCTTAAAATGTAGGCAAGTATTTTTTATGTAAACGGTCTCTACAGTTCAACAGATCAAGAGAAAATAGTGAAATAGTCGTTGGATGGTTTCTTGACATCTGCATTGTGTGTTGTGAAGATTTGAAATTTCTACATAATAGTAATACAAGGTCAGAATTTTGATTAATTGCTTACACATATGGCTGTCTTGTAAATTGATCTAACATTTTGGAGAAAATGTCCCAAGTGCTTAATATATTTTTACTCATATCATGTGCCATGTGTCATATTCAAATAATATATGTTGCTAGTTGTTGCCAAACAAAAGTTATAACATCCATATAACATGTTTATTTGGGACAACGTAATATGCACAGGTAAACAAACACATTTATTTACTCACCCATCATTTATGTATATTTGCACGTACCATAGTAGTACCAATGTTTGGTTTATTGATGACAGCAACGTCAGCTACACTTGATTTCCGCTTACCACTCATTATCGATGTACCGATAATTAAATATAATTAGTGATGCCAACCAACCTGAAAAAATACTTTATCAAAGAATTCAGGATACCAGGATAGTGAGAGCCTGAAAAATAATGATGTTATAGGGTGTCTAAAACTATACTAATAAAACTAATAAAACAGATGCATTCTTGACCTTCAAAATAATTCGGAATGCGGCCAATAATGAATGTATTCTCTTATTGTGTGGCTCATGGTCGTTTTGGATTACAAATACATAGTGAATGTATGCTCACACGCACGTATGCTGCGGTAAAAATAAAAACACAAGGTACACTGTATTTTCTCATCTCATCTAACAATGAAAGACATCTACATCGCTTTTATCCTCAACAACGTAATTTCAATATATCAATAACAAATGGACTTCTAATAATCTATTTAAATTTATGACCTTGAAGACCACTTAATTTGGTCTTAATATGGTTTGGTTAAATTTATTTCTTTTGAACACCTTGAAAATGTTTTATTAATTAGCATTCTACTTATGACGATGCCTCTGTAACAGTATATACTGTCCAAATGCGATTATAACATGCTTATTGTTAGAAAATTTTGCATGTTCTTTTGCATGTATGTGTACGCATGCTATATACACAGTAATTCATTTACAGCAGCAACCTAGTTGACGACATGGAGCGGAATATAAAAAAACAAAACTTGTATTAATTATCTAGTAATATGTCTTGTTTCCATGATTTCCCATAATTTTATAAGTACTCCGCATAATGGCACAAATAGAAAGAAATTATAAAATTTCCCAAAAAAAATTCAATATCGAGCGTTCTCTGTGAGTTTACTTTTGACACCCTTTTAAAACCCAAACACAAGTTAAAAAAGCGATAATCGAGCGACGAGAAAGGAAGAAAAATACAAAAAAATGCAGCTAGCTTCGTTCGCCGTCAGGATAGCCCTGTATTGAATTACGTAGTGGTTAAAAAAATAAATGGAAAGCTGAAAATGGAAAATGAAGCAATAATAATGATTTCCTGCTGTTTCCTAAACTGTCATACAAAACACTACGTTTCTCTTCAGTAAACGTAGGTATAAATTACGGTATATTATATTGAAGCATGTATGTATTAAAGGAGGACTAAATGTCAACCCATTTTGAATTATTAAAACGCCTTCACTCTCAAGTAGACTCCCTTGGCATTGAACCATATTCCAGCCTTTTCTATGTTCGTTCATTAATCTTTTGCTGATTGTTTTCCAGGTTTGCCGTTCTATGAGCGCAGCAGTAAACATTAGGCTGTAGACTGGAAGAAATATCATGTAGCTTTTAGCTTGCAGTCCACTAATGTGACAAAAAAGAAATACGGTATTATACGGTAGTAGTCAAAGGCGTAGTAAAAAAAACCTATGCCACCAAAATCAAGTAAGCAGGTGAGGGAGCAGGACAAAGTCAAAAGCATATCTGTATAATAAGTGTAATAATGATAAACGTGGCATACGAGCATGCTACATTGCTATATTTGCAGCTTTTCTCGAACGAAATAACGTACGCCAGACACCAACTGTGTAAGTTGCTTCGTGTGGTGCGCTGATGGTTGGCATTGAAGTTGCATATTTTGGATTTTAGTGTACATATGCGTAACCTTTTACTTACCAATAATATTTAGGTATTGGCATTAAAAATCTTACCCAGGAGCTTCCTTGCAGGAAACCTTCTACTAATACTCTGAGAATGTCTGTCGGCACTCGGCAGCCCATCTTGCAGACGCAGTGGGAATATTTTGGCTTAAATTACTTATATAGCTCCAACTAACTTTATCCAGGAGGATGTATTCTGGTCATTAACATTTAAAAGAAAGTTAAATGCATCTGTCGATACATAGTCTGTAGCATGTTGCTTGCCAGTATCTCATTTTCATCTGTAATGTGATGTAACAAAGTACACAGTCGAGAGTCGACTAGCTGGTCAGCATTGTACGCGCGGTTATACTACGAAAATACGTCTTTGTCGGTTAACGGAGCGTTTAGGCCGTCACAAATTTGTAGTGGCAGTCGGAAGCGACGAATATACGAGTTTGTTTTTGTTTTTGTTCCGCATGAAAACTAAAATGCGATTGGAAAAGTAAATATTCTCGCGTTCCTTCTTTATTTTGTCCACCATCACAATCGCTAATACTGTTTATTCCCTGTTTATTTTTCTTTATTGTCCCTAAGCTAGCTGTAATAAGCTAGAAATAATAAAAAATTGCCAAGTCGTGAATAATGTAGACATTAAGTAACTGTGGGCAGTATATATATCCTTGTTTTATGTATAATAATATCCTGTTGGATAGATAGATAGCTTTTATTTGGGTAGCTTGCTATTATATCGTCTACTAGTCACGTGAAAACATATTTGTGCTGACAAGTTTCTTTTCACATAAAATGCTTCCAAGTTGTATGCATGTATGTATATATTACTGAATTTTTGCTAAATATTTTACTTGTCTATCCCTGCCCAAATGGGTTAGTGGAATTGGAGTCAATGTTAGCTCTTGGTATTGGCCGTGACGGATCGGTAGGACGTTGATGAGTACTATGAAATGAAATATGTATAGGGCTTGCATTGCTAAATAAAATTATTCCGATTTCGGATTTTTCCACAACAAAAGCGTGTGAGGTAGTGGCAATGTACTAACTCAACGTTGGGTTGTAACGTAACGTAACAAACAATGCCAAAGTTACTTTGTTTTTCGTCATCGACGCTGGCTTTGACAGGTTTAAAAACGAGAGAGGATTTTCCATAAATACTATGGACATCCAATAAATTATACTGTGTATGCGTACATAATGTGTCAGTCTGTCGAGAAAGCTGGAGAAGTTGAAATGTGTTGCTCGGTGAGGTTTGCTCAAATGCTGGCAAGCGAATGAAAGGTCAGTGAGACAAAATTTTCACTCCATTGATGGAGGAGCTGTTGAAAGCTGCCACTAACCAAACGGCATTTTGCTGCACTATGCCCTGTAGTCGAATTTATCCCAGTCAGTCAGTAGTGCCTTGTGCAGCTAAAGTGAGCAATGTTGACGTGCACGTTGAAGACTTAAAAATGAAGTCCTTCGGTATTGTATCTGGGGAGGAAGCTTGACAATATAATTTTTCTTTGAATTGTCCTGGTGCCGGGGCATGGGAGACCTTTCATCTTCAAGCGAGATATTCTGTAATGAAACTAGCGACGGCGGTTTAGGATTGCGATATCGAGGTATTCAAAGTGTGGCTGTTGCTTTAACACAGCCCTCTCCTTTCATTTACAGTGATGAAACAGGTTTGAGTGCTTCTATTGAATATGTGAGTGATGGGAACGGGAATGAGACGATTCCAGTGTTTGTGACAAAGGCAGGAAATAAAGTGTATATTCCACCGTCGATAGCAGATTTGCTGAGGGATAAACCTCCAGATCATACATCAGGTGGAAGTGAATGTGAAGATGAAGAAAGTTCTGGGGGAGGTGCGGATAGACGTTCCAGTTTGGTTAGGATAGAGGGTGTAAGTGATGGGGAAGACGACTCAGAATCTGAGGAATCTGGCAAGGCGATAAAAACTGGGAGACGACGTAATAATAAAAAGTCCCCAAACAACGATAATACGAATGACAGTGACGAAGAACTCGGTGGGATACAAGTTGTTTCGTGTAGAATGAGAAAAGTTTCTCGATCTGTGGTAAATGGTGGTGGTGACGGGGGTGGTGGTGTTAGAGGTGATGATTATGATGATGATGATATTTTTAATTCTGCTTGGTTGACTGCGTTTTGGGAACAGTTCAAACATGTCGGACCCAAGCTCGTCCCCTTTCTCAAAACCTTGGGACTCTACTTTGTCATTTTCATTCCGGAAGATAGACCGTCCCTCTTTGCCATGATGATCAAGTGTCTGCCCGTTATATCACTGGCTCTCTTCATCGTACTTCATGGAATTGGCTTGAGTGAAGAGTAAGAGATATTTTAAATAGCTGCCATACTTCAATATCATTGCTAATAATTATTCTTGTGTCATTAACAACATTACATTTACTGCTTTCTTCCCACGTTTTACCTTCAGACACAAGTTCTCCAGGCGCATACTATCTGGACTCATATTTTCATGTCTCGGTGACGCATTCCTAATCTGGCCTTCGTATTTCCTTCATGGAATGGCAGCATTTGGAATAGCTCAGGTAAATTCGACCCTATCGGAAATGAAAAAGCTTTTAAAATATCTCATGCCGACCCAAGGAAGCGAACATATTTCAGTGCACTTGCTATGTCATTTGTAGACAAATAATAATTGCAATGGTTATAGGGTAAAATGTTCAGAGGGAATTTCCATGACAGTTCAATTCTGACGAAAATCTTTCAAAGGCGACAAAAGTCTAAAAAAAATTTTTAAAGACTCCAATTACGAAAAACAATTTTAGTCGCCATTAGTTCGTTTCCATTTTTTTCAAGTTTTCCTCAGGTACCTCTTATGTCTCTACGGAATGTAACAAAAGAATGCTTATGGTATTTATCCAGTACATTCTGTTGATGGAGATCCTTTAGTTATTTATGATAATTACGCGAACAATAAGTTTTTACTTACATACTTATATATTCAAGACTACGTGGAAGACAGCCACATTCCACGAACAGTTTGGAATTTTCTGAAGAATTAATTGCTAGTATTGTATGTAAGATACATATGCTTCTTTAAGTCACGTACTTGGAAATTCTTTTGAAAATTTTCCCGAACATAATTAGAATAGATTGTTAACAGTAGTTTATTGGTAATTGTGTGATGTAGTGATTGCAAATTATATTGTAAAACAGACAGCATTATCCATTTGTTCGTTTTTAGTGCTTCTACATACGTGCATTTGGATTTCAGCCAATGAACTGGAAACTTGGTCTGTCAGTCTACACTTTAACAAGCTCAAGTAAGCAACTCGGTGTATTAAAAACTGTATATGACTTTGTTAAGAATAATGTTTGAAGGGCGCCCAGTAACAGCTTAATGTTTTGTCATCATGTTGCAATTTGCCTTTGTCGGGGTATCTTTAATTGTGTAGATGATGTAATAAAGTAATTAAATTAAATTTACAAAAATAAGTGGTCGTACCTTTTATCTATTATCATTAACATCATGTTTGCTTCCTGTTGCTTTTAGGTCTTATTTTGATACTACCCGGACTGATGTCTGATGCCATGCCAATTATGATTGGAGTCCTGGTCTATTCATGCTTGCTAACGACCATGCTATGGCGAGCAATTGATCGGGTCGACTTGTTTTCTGAAACATCTTTCAGTTGGTGTAAACTGTCGTCGTGTGTTGGAGGAATATTTTTTGCTATTTCCGATACAATTCTGGCCTTGAACCAGTTCTATACTCGCATTCCATATCATCAGGTATACCATTTTACCACGATACGTTTATTACTGCTTATATGTTTTACTTTTACAATGACGAGCACTGACCCTTGACTGTCGTAGAGGTAAGGAAAATTTAACTTCAACAAAATTAATATGCCCTAGAACATGCTAGCATTTAATTGAAGGTTAACATAATCATGAAGCATCGTCATCGCTGGTCAATACTTTAATAGTTGTGTTTTGCAGCAAATTTTAGGGAAATTTGAATTCTCCGTATAAAATTGTTTTAAGATAAACAGTCTGTTTACCTCGAACGTACTATCACCTAAATAGTATCTATCTAGAGGACATTCATAATGTTGCCAGTCAACAAGGCACGTTAGTTGATAATGTTAAAGTCTCTGTGAATAAGAGTTAATTGTCTGAAATCTCATTTCAACAAATGATGCTTCAACCAACGTATATAGAACACGTATGTATTCGATGGCATTTAAATTGGTTTGGCACTCTTCTTAGCACATGCTGAATGCTTCCGCGTATCAATTTTTAGTTCCTTTCACAGTGGCTTCCACAGTGGTAATGTTGCAGAGTGAAATATACAGATGTAAATACAAAACCTTTTACGATAAAAAATGTTTCCGAAAAATGATGACAGATTAAAGGTAAGAGGTAGTAGTAATTATTTAGGTATTAAATTAAATGAAGTGTAAGTATTTAATAAGGAGCTGTATACCACTTTTACTTCGTAAAGTAGAGTAAACATAAGGTAGGTGGCGTCATAGTTTACAGGCGTCATTTAGGCTTGGTCTGAAAAGTCCATATTTAGAACATGAGGGTCAAAAATGTCACAGTAAAAAAGCCAAATTTTAAAAAAGCAAATTTTCGTGAAGACATTTTTATCGTATCATTTCTCATTTTTTTGGCATCAATCCGTTCCCATGGCGAACATCTCTTACTGTTACAACAACGCTTACTATGTAATACGTTGCCCCATCAAATTATTTCTAATCGTAGCGTAGCGTCCTTCAAATCCCACCTTAGAAAATAAAACATTCAAGGTTATTTAATGTTAGGTTGTGTTAGGTGGATGTTGGATTGGGTTTGGTTATTTTAGGTTTTTGTCAGGGCAAAGAGCACATAATCAAATTTGCTTCTTCGAAGGACGCAAGTAGTTGTGAATATCAACAATATGTTAATATATACACTTTTATCTATAAACAGAGGACAGAAAAAGATATAAATAAAATTCATATATACGATGAAATGTAAATAAGAAGGCACTGTTGCAGTGTGTGTAAAATAGCTACTATGATTCCGATGTCATATCAATGAGTGATTTTATAATAAAAACCCCCTGGTAAAACTGGAACATCAAACATCGTTCAAACCATTCAATGACTTCTTATTATATAACTTCTTCTTCGGGCAGTTCTATAGTTTTACTATTTTATTTTTATTAAAAATTTAGAATTTACTGTTTGTCATGAATTCTCCGTAACTTAATATCATGCAAACTAATTAGAAAAAATACTGGTAATGGTTTCTCATCTCTGATTAGCCTAATTTAGGAGCATACGGATATTGTACGGTCAGACAAGTGTACGGATATATTATTATTGCTGGTACATATGCAATCTCCCAACAAAGAGACACCATGGATTATAATAACATTCATCTACCAATGCATTGTGAACTGGTGAAAATGTAGTTATAAACTCACTTTAAACACGTTGTGAATAAATCATACGAGTTGAATCTGTAATAAAGATGACATAAGCCTGGTAGTAGATTGTTTTTCCATAATTATGGATCTGTGTCTTTTCGTTAACAGACTCTGGTTATGGCAACTTACTACCTTGCACAACTAGGCATTGCTCTGAGCGTCGTCAGCACAACGAAAGGGAAAACAGTGAAGGAAGAGACGATTAAAAATGGTCTTGCAACCCCAGTCGGCACTCCTAGTAAACATAACAATGCAAATGTTCGGCTTCGAAAAAACAAATCTGTAATTTAAACATGAAGACGGTATCTTCCACTGTCATCAGTCATCAGACAGATGAAGAAAACGGCATCAAAGAATATCATTATTTTATACTCTCGTGTGTATTTGAATTTTAATGCCTACGGACGGATTGAATCATTGTGCTGAGACTTGGAACGTATCTAATACCTTCATCAAATATTTACATTGTAATCGTCGTTGTTCTATTCAAGAATTCGGGCTCATTATATTATGTAAAGATACTACGTATCTACCTACTACCTACAGATAAATAAGAAACGTGCCGTTGGCCGTAAATAAATGTACGATCGATATTGCTGTCGTATGTTATGCTCACATTTTCACATTTTCAACACACTTATTGTCAAACGGAATGCGTCTTTTAATTTTAAATATTGATTTGTTAATTGTAAAACCAGTTGCTGTTGCTAACAGTACGTATATATATATAACGTTTTAAATATGTGAGCTAAAACTAAAATGTGAATACCAAACAAGTCGTAAAAGTACCTCTATATACATATATAATTATATGGTGTATGTTAAATTACACCACGAGGAGTAAAAGTCATAGTATGTTTGAAGCTTTTTACAGTGTCATACACGTTGTGACATTTTACTACGCTGTTGTTAGTTTTTAAGTATAGTGTCTTGCACCTGTAATTTTTAGCCTCTTTGTAATTGTAGTGGTTAGTCTCGTTAGTACATTTATTACTACCGATAATAACGTTAGAAATATACAAAGTAAATATGTGTCGTGACTCAATACATTAAGGTACAAAGAACCTACAACAGTAACAGAGAAAGTATTCTAAAAAAAGTCTGCTTTATCGTAGTCTTCGACAGAAACATAATCACGGCGAAAATAAAATCCATTGCTGTGTGTAAACTTGTCATCCCTACGGTATTGATTTGCATGCTTAGAATTACATATGTAGACTATATATAGGTAATTTAAGATGTATTTTCAATGAGAGAAATACCTTTGAGAACAAAACAAAAACACATAAAGGGATCCTCATTTTTTTTTTGTTTTTAACGAAGTACCTACTTTGAATAATATACTATATTTTGTAATATCAGTATAATTTTTAAAAAACCAAACCAAAGATATCCATCGAAGAAATGGGTCTTGAGGCTCAATATAGTTGTTCATAAATTACAAATTAATAGCGTAGAATAAATGAAATACCTTATGAACTACATAGTGGTACTGTACGTGTTGTATGTATACAATGCTAGTAAATCGCAAGATTTGTTAATACGCTGCTATTCACTGTTTTTTTTAGAAAAAATTACAAGTAATTGTTCACTGTGGAAGAAGAGTTCAATAATGTATATTCAGCTTAAAAGTAACTATAAATTAAAGGTTAATACCTGGGTATGTATTTCACTAATAAAAAGATTCTATACTAAAAGCATAAAACGAGTATGTGACACTATCTAATTATCGAAATAACATAACAACAGTATAAAACGTTCAGAGGTGCCTGGCTTCCTTACTGCAAGCATCGGGCATTCAATTTCCAAGGTATCATCATCATCCATCATACAGTTGTATTGTTCACCTAAAAATAAATCGCTCTTCGGCATATATATATTATGACAGTTTGTGAGATGACAATGTAAGGATTTTCTGGCACACAAGACCAATACTGGTTTTAAACGCACAATTTATTGAAAATGAGTATTATGTCGTTCTGATGTTGACGTTGTCGCACAAAGAGTAATGTATGACTTTAATGCTTTTTGTAATTGTGTCGATAAATATAGTATTTAGTGGTTAACAGACTGTTGTAAAACCATTTGATGATAGAGACAACTAGAATTAAAATCAGGCGCAGTATGAAATATAGTTCTGTGATATTATGAACCTATACCGTTTGTGTAAAAACAAGTGGTCACGTCTTCAAACAGATGCAGATAGTGGTGACATCGTGTAATTATAACTGAGTGATATTATAAAAAGTAAAAATGCTAACCAGCGGCAGAATAAACAAGAATATAAGCAAACACAGAAGGGAAATGTTGAGCCCAAAATTGTTTTGTTATGTCATGTCCTTTATTTTCATGAAAAGTCAATTTTTAAGTTCTGAGATACAAACTCATGTCGGGAATTTAGAATTTAGAATTAAAAGAAAAAAATAAATGGAAAACGATCTCATCTTCTTTCAAAAAGTTCCCATACAAATTAACAATAAAACCGCACTTTCAGGCGAGTAAATAACATTTCAGTCACAAGAAAAGATAAAAAACAGTACAGTGATCATGACAGTTGCTCTTTCAAAACACATAGTCTAATAGACAATTAAATACTTTACGGTATTTTGTATTCCTCTAATTTTTGGCAAACCGGGAAATTATTTTTATCTGAAAAAAAAATAATCGGTATTGACAAAGTCATGGAAGGTAATGTAATGTCAGAATTCTTCAATTAGTATTATATCGATAACTTTTGAAAACCTACCCAAAAAAGGAACTGCTACCAGCGTTGGCATTAGCTCCACTGTAGCTACCTCCAAGACCTCCAAGACCGCCTAGCCCACCACCACCGCTGAAGGAGTTAGCAGAAGCGAAGGCATTTGACCCCCCACCGAGACCTGGATATCCATAGTATTGCCGTTTACTTCTGAGATGTGCAACATTGACACCACCTAAAACAACAGAGAACAAGTACATACAAAGTAAATAATTAGATCTCATGATAATCCAGAAAACATCGTTCATTTCTCGCATTTTTAACCATTAAACTTTCAGTGGAAACTCCGTTTATAAAAAATGGCATTTCTCACAAAATAAGTTAAATAAAAATCGATGTGGATACAAACTATGACTTACTTGTATCACTGGATGTCACGTCTGGGATAGACACGACATTGCTCGTGGTACCGGTACTGGCCTCGGTGGAAACGATGTAAAGGGCGACGAAAAGAACACAGACGGTTTTGATGTCCATTATGATAAGAGTTTCTTTGGAATTTAGCTGACGCTAGTAAGGCTTTGGAAAATTCCGAAATGGATTCAACTAATCACAGTAAATGAGTAATCTTCAAATAACAAGAACTACAATGTGGCTTGTCTTCCAAGTCTCGCTCCTATTTATAGTCCGCACGGTTTTCCATCATGCAGTGTTTAACGCTGAAGGAACAACGCATACATACCCAAACCATATAAGCATTAAACAATACAACTGAAGTGATGTCTTGTACCTTGTACCGTTTTACAGAAAAGGGAGTATACATCCGAGACATACCCGGATCTAATTTGCCTAACTGTTGCCCTCCAGTTAAAAATGCCAAGTTTTCAAATCGATTTACATACAGGTTGGTAAATGTGTAGAGCTCTTTCATTGCTTTTTGGGCACCTATACCAAGTTTTGACTTGACAAATGCTTCTTTGTCTATGTAATTTGCTGCCGTAACCTAGATTGCATTGGAATGCTCAAACAATAGTACCCAAACCAGAGCGACAAATGAAAGAAATACAACAAAATGAATAGATAACTTAAACAATATGAAGTCTCTTGAATGAAGGACATCAGTACCAATCTCTTACATTTCAAAATTGCATTGTGAACAAGTTCATAAAAATGTCCAATGTCGTCAATGATATGTATATATATGTATGTATAAATAAAAGCAGTCAATTTATAATGTAGGACCTGTAGGGAGGCAGTTCATCTATTCTATTCTACTATTTCTCGAATTTAGAAGAGCCTTAGCACATAATCATTGATTTCGGAATCAAAAATCAAAAATTTACATTCCTTCATGATTTGCCCCCGATCTTACACCGTGGGATGGCCCGCAGAATCTATTTGTGTACTGTATATTGTCCCATATATTGTATATATCTACTTCCAAAGAAATGATTCCAAAACATCTACTCATTCATTGTTTTTCTTCCTTTATTTCCCGATTTTACCCCGGGGAAAGATCTACATAGCCCGTATTCGAATGTAGCCGAGATATAGCTCATACCTATCCAATCCCGAAAACAATAAATTTCCATTAAAAGATATCACGCAGACAAACGGTCTATCAGGCAAAGGGACGATGAACGGCGCCATCGTTCATTCCTAGATAGTACCTACAAGTCCTAAATAATTATTGTGGTAAACTTGAGAGGGTACCTCCTCCAGACTGAAATGGTGAAAAGTGGTCTCTGATTTTTTTTCTTTTGCATATTATAAATCAGTAAACATCCATTGTACAGAACTCACATAGCGTGTGGATTTTCCCTAAAAACGGGATTTAGAAATGGGACTGAGGAAGTGAAAGTGACTGCCATCTCAATTGGTATTTGGAAACCTTTACAGTTGTAGTATGATACAAATGTAGTGAGTTTAGGGTGAGTGAGAATGGATGTAAGGCTAGTTTCGGAATGTAGATGGGCATTTTGTTCCAACGACAACCTGCATACCAACTTGTGTAAAGTTCCTACAATGTAACAGCTTCACCCTATATGGACATGCGTTACTACAACAGCAGTCGTGCTTTTAAATTCAGTTTTTATTATGCCAGTCAATAAATAGATTGGGTCCCAGGAAATGAACCTTTCAAGCACAAGCATAATGAAAAATGTGTATATAGTGTGTGTGTGTTGAAATATTTGTAATGTCCAATATACATATATTCTCCTTACAATCCATTACGAACATGGAATTCTAAATCGGCATAAAAATTTACATGTCGGACAGCTGCTGGCAACTATTATTGCAGTCTTTGGAAGAAAGAAAAACGAAAAACATTATTTTAAGTTACACCACGTGCAGTTTTGACGATGTTAT
The DNA here is from genome assembly GCA_027744055.1 of Callyntrura sp. NNG-2020. NCBI lineage: Eukaryota > Metazoa > Arthropoda > Collembola > Entomobryomorpha > Paronellidae > Callyntrura > Callyntrura sp. NNG-2020. The sequence goes on from JAHZNE010006942.1 coordinate 14,389, forward strand.
GTAAATGTGTATGTTCCTGACTGCCATAAACAAGGTAAAAGGCTTTTGCAACCTTGCTGCTACCAGCAACCAACCTTGTTTATTTTGGATCGTGATTCGTGAAACTATTTAGTTAAGAAGCTTACACATATTCTAACTTGAAAATTCCAAGAGCAAAAGAGCAAGAAGCTATAGAGCTGGCAGATAAACTGATATAGTTGTTAGTGCACCAAGAACGTGCGAATGTTTTGAAAGAGAGAATGTTTCGCCCAAGTCTTATTAGGTATTCAAAGAATAATGGTACATAATACAAATTTCATATATTATGCATAACCTAAGCATACATAAAATGCCACTCTTCGTTTCCTTTGTAAATAGAGCATTACCTTGTTGACGTGGAAGGTTCCATGTTCCATGTACCACTTTACACTTATCCCATTTTAACCTCCCCCCCTTACCATTCGGTTCTTCTTTGCTTTCATTGTTATCTATCGCCCTCTTCTGAAGTAGATTGGACCTTGCTAACGCAGCATGACAATTTTCGGTTGAATGAACGCAAAAATACACAAAAGTTACCAATGCGAATATACATCCGTATACATAATGCATAATAAATATGTACTATGATATATTGTATGTTGAGCAAGTGGAAATAATTTATTTATTGCTTTAAAATCTTTTCGATGGAGTTTTTGACCTGGCGTGACCTTATTCTGGTTATCTTCAGTGTTCTAACAGTCAGCAACCCCGTTTAGTTCTGTATTTTCTTCTTTTGTATTATAGATGAAATGTCTAGCCAATTTCAGCTTTTCGGCGCAGTCTGTCTGTTAATAATCAAGACACAAAATATTTCACTATTACCGGTATTGTACTATTTCACTCAGAGTTCAATAGAAATTAGAAATAGCTTTAAGAACACAGACAGGTTGGTATTCTTGTATGAAAAACAGATTACAGCTGACAAATATTTCAATAAACCAAGTGATGAATAAAACTACCAAGTAATTTCATGGACGTGGCCACGCGGTGTTTCCAACCAACCTCTAAGTGGTTCCCCTAAACATACCACGAGAATGGAAATCAATGCATTGGAGTGGAGCTGTGCAACTTCATAACGCTTTGATTTTGAGATACCGATGATGGCGGTTGCTCCATTATTTGTTGATTTTGTTTCATTCTCACATGTAATATGAACATTTTTGTTTAATTACCTGTGCAACTATGACCGCCGCTCCGCCTTGGGCGAATTCGAAAATAAACCAAGGTTAACTCCTAGGAATATAAATAAGTAATGAACATTAGTTTTTCCATTACATTTTTAACTAACGCATGACTGTGAACCTATAATTAGACGCAACAATGTATTTTTTTAAATCCAAACGCAATGCTGCAGTTTAATGTCTCAGAGGGACTTTCATTATTGTGTTAAAATGACAAAAATTCAATACAATCTCAGGCTATGAGGGAATGCAATCATTTCTGTATTGATGATGCAACTCACCCTCAAATATATGAAATCAAAATAAAAGCGGTGGGCCTTGCGAAGTAGGACTATCCTGACTGTTTGTACCAACGCTTGGCTACAATACAAGTTCTACAAGTACGCGCTACAAATTTGCTATCCTTCAAGAGGTAGAGCATTTACGGTCGGACGGCACGACGGCCTGAAGGTACCAAGGAAACCTATATAATCCCAGCATGGTCCTAAATAAGGTGTTAGTTAAGTGCAGAAGACCTCCAGCTAGTAATCATTGTATGGTTTCTGATTGTGCGTTCTCATAATGTAAATATAATTACGAGTTTGTTTGCTAATAATCCCGTGTTTAAATCGCTAAACACCTTAATTTGTGGCATTTTCCGTTTCTACTATGATGAATTTGAATTTGACCGAAACTGAAACTAATATAAGTTACTGTGTGGTGTGGGATAAGTTTGCGATTTGCGACAAAATGTCTAAGATGTACCTAATGAACCAAGTGACACACTTAGTTACATGCTTTAAAATAATCTTGCGGTTTAACAATAGAAGCTTTTCTATTTTTTCGCATTTGAATAACGACTTAAACGCTGTTTCGGGTAAACGAAACGGGTAAAAGGACGCTGAAAGTTTAATCATACAAAAATGATAACACTTGTTGTTTGTTCTACCATACACATTTTGTATTTATCTGCGTTTAAACTTATTAGATCTATAGAATGCAACAAATCGTACGAAAAGTGAAATTAGGCGTGTTATGTAAGTCAAAGACAGAACACAAACGAGTCTTTTCCACTAGTTTTTCGAAAACATAATTCACCAAAGATTGATATCATTGAAATGATCTGTTGTATGTACACCTGCATAAATCGGAAAATCAAGCAACATTACTCTTCGCATGTCATCAAAAAATTTCAGCTAAGTTGCTAATGAACATTCATCCACACAATAAAAACAACGAAAACTTGAAAATGTTAATAACCTAGAATAAGCCTGGATGATGATTAGGTCTGTATACTTACTTGTTAAATTCTATTTGGAATGATAATAATGATTTTGGTTGCATTTTGGTTTGTTTTTGACCTGACTTGTTGTTCGTTATTCGGAATTACATTGGGACTGGGGCATTGTTATATGCTTTACTGACTATATGTATTGGAAATCAGCTTAATGTTGAAAACTAAAGACGTTAAATAAAATCAATATCAATTCTTATAAATAATCGTGTTGTGCCAGCAATATCATAAAACATCTGGAAATAAAACCTACCAATCACTCATCCCTTCTTAGACAAACCAAATCAAAGGATGGTTTTTAAATTTGTTCAGATCAATCGTGAGCAGCAGATTTTAACTTTCAACTACTACACATGTCCTTATTGTGTTGATATAAGGCGAGACCTATCCCTGGTTTCTAGTTGGGCGTTCAATACATCTATAGTCAATACGTGCTTTGAGTCCTATACCGTAAAAATGCATAGGTCTTTTCATAACGTGCGATCCAAAGAATGTCTAAATTGCTTACCACTTTCCTAGTATAAGCATAATAATCATATCTAAACCTGAAAAGATTTCGGGTTTTTCGTCAAGTTAGTAAAAGAAGTAATCGTACAAATCATATATGCATTATACTCATATTAGGAAATACATGCCTGCGAAAGGACGAAATTTGCAAGTAAAATTATATTTACAAAAATTTCAAGGTCTTACAAGGGAAAGATCCGAACTGCCGCGAACAGTGCAGTGATACATACATTGCGTGTTTACTGTAGTGAGCCAGAGTATTGCATCATAGTAAACATAAGCAGCCCATTTTCATGAATTAATATTGGTGATTATTGTTCTTTGAACTGCTTCAATAACTCAGCTGCCTACTGTTAATGTGATGCACGATGCAACACGGAATTAATATTCTCCATACTTCGTAAGCAAACGACCTATAGAATCGAAGCCAGCAGGCAATGCGGCTCGCAAAACTTGAATCTTGTTCTGCGATACATTAACATGGAAAGATAGGTAAAATTGCTAAATGTCTTCCGAAACAAACACTATATATTACAGGACATATTATATTCCTTGATGGACATTTGGACATTTGGTTGTTGCTAGCTGTGTAGATGTACGTGAGTGCGCAAGGGATGGGCAGATGAGGCAAACAAAAATTGAAATTGCTAAATCTATACCGGTGAGTCCAGTGAACAGTGGGATCGCGATCTTCGTAAAAAAATTGAAACAGACGGAAAATTAGTTTAACTGTCTATTCACGCCAGCTAGGATCTTTCCCTTGTTAAAAAGATTACTGTAAGTCACTTTGTATTCTATAAAATTTATACAAAATTCACTAATTTGAATAAACTAAAGAGATATTGAAGTTACTAGTAACTGGTGCTTGTAGAAATAATGCAAATTTATTCACGCAAAGTCATTTCAAATACACGGTTGTGTTGAAAGTGTCACACTAAATAAATATTATATTAACGAAAACATTTGTAGAATTAATCTTGACATCTATGCTTTGCATGCAGTTCCTGATATTACTCTCGTTTGGCATATGACCTGATGCAATTCAATTGTACACGGGTTTCTGGTTTATTTTCAGTTTCGTGGCAGCAGATAAACATATTTAAAAAATATGTTTCAGTTTAAAAAATTCAAAAAATTCAGTTTTTGTACAGTTTAAAAATCTTATTTTAGTCCCACCCATTCTGCTAGGATGTCCTAATTTTTTTAATTACAATTATTTTACCAAAGTCATGGACTCATATACTTGCAATCGTGTATTATGTATTGCTTTTTTCTTGTCAGAATTTCATGGTGCTTTTTTGTTGCATCATAACGTTTTTAAATCTAATTTAAAAAAAGTATTTTTATTCACAAAACTTCATAAATAAATAATAAATTATTTAAATAAAAACACACATTTATTTATTTCACTGAAGATAAAATTTACAAACGGCAATAATATTGGAAGTTAGATCAGAAATACACGATTTACATGGTTGGATAAAATATTTTAAAATGATAATAAGTTGTTATGATATATTTAAAATTGTGTACCGGTAAGACAATGTCAACCAGTACTTATCTTCTACTGAACCAGAACTGACTGAGTATTAGTTTTTTCAGATGTCCATCCAATCATTAAAAAATCTCATATTGACCTTATGACACCCGTATATTTTTAATATGAATGACAGAAACAACATATAACCACTGAGACATTCAGAGACACTAATACATTGGGCAAACACTGACTGACAATTGAATTGAGTATTATAATATGCAGAGACTACATGGTGAATCTGTATAATGCCTAGCCGAGCTGAAACGTATATTTCATTGAATCACAACTGAGAAGCTAAATGTAGTTGTGAGTTGTTTCAGATAAATTGGTGTTCGTTTTCTATAAAGTAAGTTAGTTAAAAGCAAGTAACGAATAATCGCCAATGCACAAACTGACCTTATGACAACCATAAGTTTGCGGTTACAGCTTTAATGACAGAAACACGAGCATTGGTTCCGATACCCATGGTGCAGTAGTATATTAATGGCTGGGGGTTAAAAGTCAACAACTCGATGAGACACGAAAATGACGAATATTGTAATTGTGTATGTGTTGCCATTCACAACAGCATTCATTCATGATTCACTGTTTAAACGTAAGTAAAAATATCCATTCAGGATGGCAACTTCACAACAAATCGAAAACCAGTGATGGCACTGATTTACTGAAATAACGTATATATTGACATGTTTACCAATTCATTGTTGATACCATCCTGCACAAATGAAAAAATGGAGAGATAATAGAACTTTCAAATTTATAATGTAAGTAGGGCTAGCTAACTAACTAA
>JAHZNE010006943.1:0-27287 GCA_027744055.1 Callyntrura sp. NNG-2020
CAGATCGCACGAATCATGTATTGATCACTGGTGTTTGTATATACATGCATGCATGCATTAACGTGTCATTGACTGACAAGGTTATAATGATTATAAAAATTGATCTTTAAAAATAGTAAAAAGCGTCTACTTCGTTTTCTGTTGTAGCTGTTTAAAAAGTTGCTTACTGATGCGTTATTTGTAATGCAAAAAAGTCAATATATAAGTAAAAGGGTTAATTTCAGTTAGGTTTGAAGAAGCATAATTTCGACTTCGATAAAAGCATAATCGTGGTTTCTCTGCTAATGAGGGCATACAGACCAGGAGTGAAAATATGCATGTTGCAATATATATTTGGCAACATATTGTGGCGAATACCATCATCAGTCTATGAAATCATATAATTTGGTCATCGACAAAAATTGTAAATTTATATACATTAAATTTAAAAATCTATACCCAAATAATACACTTTGAATATTTTGGACCGACTCATAACAAGTCTGTCAAACACTGGGCAGGATTCTCAAGAACGCTGTTGTGCTCTTCGCTAGTCGGTTCAACCTTCAAGCAATCTACACTTTTTTTATATTAAGAAGATAGAAGATTCATAGTCTAATTCATTTACGGATTTCACGCTTATCCCGATTAATCCTTCTTCCAAATTTATACTGACTTGTTTTTAAATAGCATGAAGCATCAGCAATAACGAACTCACTTCGGACATTTCTTCCTGCGTCGTCCCTGGCATCGCTTTGCGTCTACGATGATGATGTTATTACATGATTGTATACTTAGGTTTACGTTCACACAATACCCCAATAACCTTTACTTTTCACCACCACCGTACACACACACACTCTCTCTCAACATATTACAAACGCCAGCGAAGTAGCAGTAATCTTGTCGTTTATTTCTAACAGATCTTGCCCTTGCCGTACAGACGTTATATACGACGCAACTTACCCGACTATAGACTTCTCAGTGCGAGTGTAACGATGAGTTAGGTAAAGAATCAAGAATCTCTAGTGTCATACTAAAGCAAAACATTATATGCATGGCAGGAAGCATATCGAACTACAGCGTAGTATGTGCATAGGTAACACAAACAAGCTTACGTCAAAATACTTGCACGCTATCCGATCCGTTTTGGACAGCAGCAAAGCCTGTATCCCTTTGGTTCATTAAAAATTTCGAAAACGCGAATTCCACTCTGCTTAGGTATTTTGGTATGTATCATCTTGTATAGCACAAGTTTTTTTCGTGATGATAACATGCATGTACGAGCGTCTGTGGATGATATGCGATATGCAAATGTGATGTTGATGGCTATACATGACTGTGACATATTAATAAACACAAACTTACATTGCGATTTGAGTGATTCAAGATTTTTAAAATTGTATAGGAGTATACCTTTTAGCAAACGGGGATTGACGAGAAAGCAAGGAGACATTACCTGTGAGTAGTGTTATCATTTTTAATTATTGCCACACTGACAGCCTCAAATCGTCAACTATTAAATAATTGTGTGGAGAGAGTGTTAAAGTACTAAAGTACAACGTGCATTCATGCATCGCTCCGTACGGGAGTCAATGCATTCAACTCAGGTACTTCAATTGAATTTGGTTTTTATACCTTTGCTTGATTGCTGTGATGTTTCTGCGATCCCTAACTTGAGCATCTACCTTTTGTACATGTATTTGTTAAACATCCATCCATCCAACAATGCTTTTAAGAAAATGCGCTCTATCATCTACACAAGTTGTTTTGTATTTCTTTTCTTTCTTTGAAAAGAGTATTGTATACAGTAATGTTTTAACTGGAAGCGGTTATTAGAACAACGACGAGGAAGCTATAATAATCCCAAGATAAAGGCAGCTTAATTGTCTCTTGGTTTTACCAACGGATACGCCGATCGTTTTCTTGGGTTGCTTCTCAAGTCAATATTAAGGAAAAGGGCTCGTGTATTTATACACTCCCTTCATTTTTTCCCCTGTGGTTCTCGTCTGCAGCAAAAGTCAGGTTTCTGGCAGCCTGAAATGACAATATACTTAGGATTCTCATTTTCCACTTTTTTGTCTCTTTCAAGAGAAGAAGCCGTTAAATGGCAAAGAGAAACCAACAGGTACAGGTTAGGAGGAGAGTCTGTAGTCTGACTACATAGAAAACAGTGTGTCTAATAATATAAATACTCTGTTTTTGTATCCACAATTTCTCCACGATTTCTCTTCGTTGTTCCTATCTTCCAAAACTCCTACTCTCGTCAAAAATAAACGGTCGGAGGAAGCACAACAGCATTACTTATTTCTAGTTTATATTCCATACCGACAACCAACAACTGCGTTCACAGAAAATCATCATTTTTACTATTCCATCTCCCATCTTTTCCTTGCTCTCACTCTCTCTCTCTCCCACAAAGTTACAACCAAAGCTGAACTGAAGGGGAAAACGAAGAGTCGTGGATGGACTCACAAGAGCAAATGGGTTTCTGTTTTCAGTAAGCTTCGCAACAAACCATTGTGATTGTGAACACTAAAAGCAAGCAGCAGGAGCTCTCTGCATTATATTATGTACGTTTGGATGAACGCATATGAGGCGAGGGCGACGAAGAAAAAAACCTACTTTTCGTAAGCAAAGCAATACTGGCATGGCCTACAATAACAAGCAAACCAAGTGGAGAAATTGCATTATAAAGCATTAAATGGATATCTCTTCTCTCCCTGCCTCTCTCTCTCTCTCTCACACACACACACATACACCATATATTCCTCAACACTTACCATGATACGACAACAATCGCCCGTAGCGAGGAGTAACAAAGTAAATGGAGACGGGGACGGAGACAACCCGCTACCTTCAACCATAGCCCCATCGTTAAAATTTAGAATTCAAATGTTACCCACATGCGCTATAAGCAGTAGTACAGCACTATTAAAATATCCTGGAACGTTTTGTGACAATGATGTGACATGACATGACCTGGGCTAGGATTCCTCAGCAAAAGGGTTTAGTTCAATTTCAACGTCAATGTTATATTACATTAAAAATTGACGATGTGGTGCGAAATGGGATTTTAGTTAGGAATCAGGACAAGGGTCATCGTTAATTTTTGCATCATGTTAATTATGTCTACTCAATAAATTTCACGAAGGATTCCTATGACGGCATTTTCATTTTAACGACGGGTCTCCGGTTTCTTGCTAGAGGGGTGTCACCGGCAACCGCATGCATGCAACGCCAATTGCCTTGTGTTTTCCATTTGCCTAAGAGCTGTGCTGTTATGCCATACATTGTTGAAGGGAACTTGTACATTTGTGATAACTGCTAGTGCCCTCTGCTACACTGCTGAACTGTCTTCTTCACAAATACATAAATACCAGGAATATACTTTCTTTTATATATAATAACAGAATATTACATTATGTTGTTCATGTTATGCTCATGTTATATTATGTTGTGCATGCATATCATCGTCATCATTGTATTGTGAATACCATGACGACGACGCGTGGGTGTAAAATTTCTCCGGACTCACTAGCTCGGTAAACACATTATATATTGTTCGCATATTATAAGACACACATGAAAAACATGACACTGTTTTAATTTCCTGCGCCCATTAATAAAAATTAAAAAATTGAAGATTTTCCATCCACGGTACGACGAGACGATCGTATGCCTATTTTTTTTTATAGGATACACATAATATGCGTAGATTGTGTAGTATAAAAGTAGTAATAAAGTGCATTGCTTCTTTTTCTAGCTGCTGCTGCTGCGGCTGGTTTCACAGTATACAGAGAGCGGTGTTACATACAATGTATTTCGATGCATCTCTCTCTGTGATGTTAAGTATAAAATTATTCATTTAAAACAGCGGATAAATAAAGTGTAAGCTCTCTCCATCGTTTCTATCATACACACACGACATGGAATGGATGGAACAAGATTGGGCAACATTTTCTAATGGTTCTATGCAATAATCATAATAATAATAATGATGATGTGCCCGTACAACATTGTAAAGGTATTAGGCGTATGTATGTATGCTTGTATTTGTATGTGGACAAAAGTGAATACTTTTGTGTTTTAGGCAAATATGTATAGGGAAAAGTAAACTAAGTAGTGAAGCATGTACACGCTCATGGTTCTGTCTGTTCTCACGAAAGTACATCAGCCCACCGTCCATCCACTCGCCTCTCTTGCACACAAACGCTTTACTCAGGTTACTTAAAAATGGTTTGACTCTTCTCCTGTTCATGTAAAAATGTCTGTCTCCTCTCCTCTTTTTCTCTTCTTTAGTGATCTTGTGTTTAAAAAAATCTATGTAGGTAGTAGGCAGGCATGTATCTGTATGCGTCTCCCCAATAATAATATGATTTTGGTTAGATGAATGTGCTTTTTGAGGCGGATGTATATACTCATTGTACATACTATTATTATTATTATTATTTATTTATTTATTTTCGTATATAGAATGCTTTTTTGAACAGGAGCATTTTCCAAGTTTAATAGAAATATATAATAATGTGTATGTATATATGTATACTCTTTTTTTATATACATCTATATACTGGGATGTTATATAGAGGAGGTTGTGGTGTTGTGTGTGTTTGTGTGTCTGATTGTGATGCCTATAGAGTAGCATGGGATGTGCAGTGGTCTCCTCCTCTGACTGACTGAGCCTCCAGCAGTAGCAGAAGCAGCAGAGCAGAGCATCGCTAGGCAGCAGACAGGATTGGAAGGGAGAGGAAGTGTGATTGTGACGCTCCTGGCTCAGAATTTTTGCTTGTGAACGCCAGAGTTTTTGTGAGTTTTTTTTTCATAATCTTGTGCATATCCACAAAAAAAAAGCAGTATCTTGGTCGCGTTCATTTTCCATAGATTTTTGTTATATTTCCATCGGTTTTTTTCGATGGTCAACGAGAAATAAGAAGTTTTTGTGTGTCTCCATATTCATGTAACTAACTTATTTATGCATTTGGACATTTTTCTTGCCTCCGAGAAAATTTTTCACAACCGCAGGTAATAAAATACATATATGTATTATATATAAGCGTCTTGGAAATTTAGTTTATATGTAAGTGTTCCAAAAAAAGTGTATACCTATGTGTGCTTGTAGCGAGAAAATTGGTCAAGTACTGTTATTGCTTTATCGACAGCACTCATCACTCATGCAAAATAATACTACAAAAGAAGCACGTAATAGAACCGCTAATGAATGAAAGTAGATAAAATTTGTACGATTTCGCTTTCTTTTGTGGGAAAAGGTAATATTTTAGTGGCTTTGTGTATTTATATGTGTATTTTGTGTCTGTGTCTGTGTGTCTATGTGCGTGTCTTTGCATGAAAAAGAAGGAAGATTGAAGAAATTATAATCTTTACCAGATTAGTGATCTGATCAAAGACGGGAAGGATTATATTGTATTTTGTTCTTCCACAAAGCTACTTCTTAACTTCTTACCCTCCTCGTTTTGTTCATCATCACAAGGTTACATAATAAACACATAAAGACAGATGTACATATAAATATATATACAGACATATCTATTACATATGTGCATATTTCATATAAATTCAACTCGTCTAGCGCATATACCTAGTTCGGAATCTCTGTTCACATGAAATAAGCGAGAAATAAGAATAAGTCGGGCTGTATAATCGTAAACATGTATATGTTATATGCACAAATGCACACAGCATTCGGCAGCGACTACTATATAGTTAATAGGCGGTGCGGTAGTAAGTAAGTAGTTGCTATAAAAAAAACTTCTCTCTGCTATATAGCAAAAGGAGGTAGATAGAGACCGAAAAGAGCACAAGTAGAAAGACTGGTCATCACCATTTTTCATAACCTTGGCAGAGAAGTTCAATAGACGACTCCATATAGTAAAATCAAAAGGACTGACTGGCTGAGCAAGTTAATACAAACAAAATATTAGCAAGACTACCTATTTATTTATTATTGTTTTTTAGCAAGATGAACATTTAATTACCTTCTGCAGACAAAAGCAGCATGGTAACCAATATTATGCTACCGCTGTGTGGTTATTTGATCCTGATGTGATGATTATGATGATGCCTACAACGGCCATGATGATTTAGTCACCTGGAAAAAGATAAATGCGCAAAGAATGAAGCAAATGAGGAATACTCCCTCCTAACTAGAATAGGCTCCAGTCAAATGCGTTACGTCTTCTTAATTAGAAGCTTGTTAGATGATGAATTGTTGGAATGATGATACATCACGGACGTATTTATTGCATGTGTGTGTGTTTTCGTCTGTCTATAAGCCTTGCTCCTCACGCTGCGGCCATTGTCTATTTCTCTACAAAGTCGTCGTTATAGTCCTAAAATAAGAGTAAAATTGGTCTTACACTTACACGCTAGGCTTTCCTATGTCTCTCTGTACACATTTTTGTTCATAAATGGACGCGAAAGTGCCAATGAGAGGTATGCGAGGACCATTAAAAACCGAGTTAACATCTACTAGGTATATAATGTAATATGCATGTACTTAATCGTTTTTTTTTTCAGACAGACTGATTGTGAGAACCAGAACTGGTATGGTTGGGTGAAAAAGAACAAGAAATTTCTCTGCTGCTGCGTTGGCGATAATAATGAAAATTATTGGTCATATCAAATTCACCATCATGATGATCATCATCTCACAGTCCAGCCAGAAAACTGAATTAAAACTATGCACATGGTGAATTGCTACGACCACTGCCATTTGCCAATTGCTAGGGAAATATATTAATATAATATGACTACATAGGATTTTTGCAATGAACACTACTTAAATATTGTACTGGTAAAAAGTTACAAACAAATGAGAACTCGGACTGAAAGTTACTAATAAGTAGAGTGAATCGACAACGATAGTTGAGGAGAGAATATCCAACGACGAAAAAAAATTATAAAATTGTGTTCATTTTTGTGAAGCTCACTCAATTATAGTTATAGTTAAAATAAACTTCATTTTCGTCATCATCCACTTAACATATGATGCAAATAATTACCTCATATTTAACTTATTGTTTCAGAAAAGCTGAACGTAACGTGTTTGTTTGTACAGACTCCTGGTTTGTTTTTGCAGACAGTAGTTGTACTAATAATAATAGTAAGTAGTACTGAAGTCACTTGGTACAGATAGTGGTTTAATCAGGATCAAGAGTACTTGCCAAAATTTTTGTAGTGTGGTATGGCGACAACGGTAGCACGCGTTGTGATTTGACTTAACGTGAAAGTGTGAAGTGCTTTTCTCTGCTGTCGCAGCGCAACTGTACAGAAATAATCTCTATTTTTGTTTCGTTGTGTACGGGGAAACGTGGATTCTTTCCATAATGAACGGAGGTAAGTTATGTCAGCTATTCAAGGTTTTTCATATCAGGACACACATCATGATACTATGTGTCGTTAAATTTTCTAATGGGTTGAAACTGCGGACAGCGGATTAGCACTGCTTTAATCTTCTCGTTAAACAAACGATGAATGAGACAGAATCTGAGGGCTTGGGCCGTAAAAGGATGATTTACTACCATATTTTACTATTTGGCTTGCTGCTTACACTTACTCCACTGGCAATAAACTCGGAATGAAAAGCCATTTCATTGCAATTAACTACTCCCATTACTACGTTCATTCATTGATGAATTAGTACAACGACAATGACAAATGACGATTGATGTTATGCCTCTACGACCAAAATAATACCTTAACATTTATTTCTGGACAAACTTAACCGACTTTTTAACAACCAAGTGCATCGCAGAATGTAATGTGGGATGACGATGAGCTGAGAGCGCCGTGTTAACCTTGTGCAGGGGCAGACAGGATATATGAGAGCATTACTGATACTACAGCTATATATAGACGCATATTTACTTCTATGTTGTAGCCTTTCACTCACTTTCAGAATTTTGTGTAGGCATGTATGTGTACCTCCATTTTAAGGACGAGCACGAAAAAATTCCACAACCTTCAATGCACGTTGCTATGTTCTCGTTGTCTACGTCTTGTACCAGTTTTCTCATTTCCTTTTAATGCTTCCTTCTGTAATCACCCACCACCGCCACCATTGAACTATCTCTATTTACAGGACTGAAGCCAAACTTTTGCTGTAGTGATGGTGTGAAGCAATTTGTTTTAGTTAGACTTACACGACAGGTGAGGATTATAAGTTACGTGGGTAGATGTGCGATTCACAGTGTATTAGCCTAATGCCAATACGATTTCATTCTAAAATATGCATGCGTGCGAAGGGTTACGCTGGCGCAAAAACAAAGGTGATAATCTGCACACATGGGAAGTGAGAAACGCATTATTCATAGTTTTTTAAACATCCTTTCACTCGAAAATTGCACGCCAAAAAACTTTTCTATTGATTCTGAATTGGTAAGCTTATGCGATTGTGAACTCGTCAGCTCCAGTTGTATCGAGCATGGTAAACGAATCATTTCGGTTGTGGGGTAGCCATATTTCACCACAGGGAACTCATATATATAGTAAGTATAGTCAATAGTAGATTGAGTACAAGAAAAAGTGTTTTACTTGCATAGAATTTTGAAGTGCTCTATTATGCACAATCAGGACACGAAATTTGCATACCTAATAGCTAGTTGGAAACGTTGCAAAATCATAGAGTTTGCAGACAAAGGGTGAGATTCTCTTCACCTTTTTGCACATTTGTCCTTTTTTGATTTAAAGATCAGTCACTGGATGTTCAGAAAATTGGATACAACTTTGTTCATCGTTAGACCTTCAAATTATTCATTCATGAGATATGCGAACTCGATGCATTTTGCTCATAAATACAAGGATATCAACCTACAAAGAGTATAAAGTACCATAAAGTTCAAAATACAATAAATAACTTGCCCATGCTCAAGTATAAATACGTGTTTCAGTGTAGGGTAGGGCAGTGTCAATGTTGATGATTCATACAGATAGATGAGCGTTAATTCCAAGAATGCACCGATTTCCTGTCTCTTAGAAACACATGCACATAATAATATCAGGTCATCAAAGTTTTATTTGGCCAAATATTACAGTATAGCAAAAAGTACATGACTCATCCATGCGCCATGTCATGAATCCTGACTTTTGCTGATGACAAATAGCAACAAGTACAAAACTTACAGATTTTAATTGCATGCATACATTTCCACTACGATTACCAATCACATATGTACATTAAAACGACAGCATCAACTGATCAACCACTTTACTTCTGAGGAAGATCACCGTCAGAGAATTCAAACACTGATAACCGTTTGAAATGGTCATATAGAAAATTTATACATATTAAACGAGCATTTTGTTTTTATTTGTAGAATCGTTAAGTTAATGTGAGAAACGACAGAATGAGCGAAACTAATGATAATACGCATTATGTTCATGGTGTAAATGGTTTTGTAGCTGAATTATTGGGAAACAAGAGGTAATGCACTAATGCAGGCTGTCTATCAAATTAAAGTTATTCGTTCATTAGTAATCATTAATAATGCATTAGCAGCAGCAGCAGCTTGTATGAATAGTAATAATGTCTATTTACCTGCTCGACTTCGGAATATTTATTTTAGTATATCGGCGATAATTAAGCATGAAAAGTTTAGTAATAATTGCGCTACGAAGTAAAGAAAGGTCATATAGAAGAACTTGATCACGACCTTAATTGACCAAAGCTTTAACAGTATTTCTCCGAATTTTGTCGAAATGACATAGTGCAGCTGCAGAAAATAAAATAACTCAGAACTTATTAATTTGAGGAAAGATACACCGGCAACCTAAGCGGAAAATTGGAGATGTTCATTAGGTTGAATTTCCGTCATGCGGCCAGCAATGGCAATATCACCTATAAGTGAGTAAACAGGAAGCGTCAATCCGAACAGCAAACACACTCCCCACTTACTCTCCCTCTCTTTGCTCTTTCTCTTTGACCGAAATTTAGCTCCAGTAATGAAAGTGCAGGTAGTGTGGTGGTAATTAGAGGAAATTGCCACTTTGGTCCAAATGAAATTCATGCGAGCAATTGTCCATTACACACACACACACATTACCATCAGTACTTGAAAAGGTGACTTCCATAACTTACCTCCAACCGGAAACCATATTGGCCTGCCATTTTGATAGAACCTAGCGTATGTCATCAATTATACGATTCTTCAATTTTAACGAAGATTCTCCTACCGCACCGTTACCACTTTTAAAAATATGCTTAAAAATAGAAGCAACGCTTTGAAGAAAGTACCATCAAAATGTTAAATTACAGGAGTTGAATTACCCAACGATTTACTTTTACTTCATTCTTTGCTAAACATGCCTATAGGTACACACATGTTTAATAGCAGTAATGTGGATATATGTTTGCTCTATAACTGAATATTCCATAAATGTCCTTCACAATAGCTTATCATTCGCTAAGTATTAATAAAAGTAAACCTTTTGCATGTACAATATATGTCAGCTTGCATGATTCTTAACTTTGTATGAATGTTTAAAAAGGTGACAGTCAATGATTTAATGACATACTTTGTTTTGATTTATTCTGGAGGAGATAAACTCATACAGAAAATTTCCCATAGGTATCTATCACAGTACTAGAGACTTTCAGAATTCTGTTAGTATTGCTACCTAAAAGAGCTCTCTCGTCGCCCTGTTGTAATTCTAAGCTGTAGATAGAAAATTGTAACGAGCTGCTGGATGCGACCAAGAAGATCAAAGCTCGCCTGATAGTTAACCGAATTATCGTGCGGTTTGTTTGTAAACAAACACAAAAGCAATTCCAGGTCATACCAAAATGAAATGTTTGATGGTTTTACCCGTTTGATAACTACTGAACCGACGAATTTACACCTTTATCGTTGCTGTCCCACCCGCAATTGTTTTTTTGGCCAAGCATCATTGCTATAGCAAGCAAGAAATAATCCACGCAAAAAGGTGTTTCCAAAGTAGAAAATCTAATAACTTTTGGTGACGATAACACGAATAGCGATTCTCGTCCGTACTTACATTATGAATTAGTCAAGTCAGTTACAGTTATACATAATAAGAATAAGGAAAAGCCGAGAATTCAAGTTAAAGAATTTACGTCGTTAATTCAGGTAAATGATATGATGTTTGCAAGGATCTTAATGAGCTAGCATAATATTCCTTCAGATGCAGATTCTTACACTTAATAGACAAGTGGGAGTATTTTTCCAGCAAATTACTGTCGCAGAAGGAAATAATTTCAGAACAGATTTTATTATTATCATATTCATATCATCCAGTACACAGCACTATTTTCCTTGATGGCATACGTCAATGCAGTAATAGTAATCTATAGAATGAAATGGCATATGAACATGAACGATGTCTCGTTATTACATAAATTTTGGTAGCGCAACGTCCTTGTACGTTATATGTCGCACCGCACACCATCATCACATCCCAGAACCCACCAAAGAGAAATATCAACCACTTTGCCTGATCATTTTATTGCCATTCTCACCCAAGCGAACATTATTATCGGACTTACCATCCTTCTTCCTTTTTTACCAATTAAAAGGCGAATTTAGTAACTGTAGTCTGTTGTTGTAGTTGTAGCTGGGCGCACTCTACATACGCATACATCTTCAACGCTGTTTTGGTTATTCACATTTGAAGATGAAAGTTGCTTAATGACGACGGCTCTCCACTGCACTGCAAGTATAGTCAAGCAGACTGGCTACTACTGTGGTGATATTTGCACAGCAATACACTGGTATCACCACCACAATGAAACTGCACAACAACATGTATGCGCCACTGAATTTTTGTAGACAACGAGCTAACATGCTTCACATAATATATCCGTGACCATAAGTGTCGGTAGTCAGTGTACAAATACAATGTAAAAATAATAACTGCGCATCACCAACAGCGTATTATATAGTTACCCTACGCCTCTCTGCCTGGACTTTTGAACCCCCAACCTTTGTAAACATTGAACATTCTTTATGTATCGACATTCGTAAAAACCATACCTACTTCACCGTCACTCACTACTACTACAATGTATTTCATTCCAGCAAGTCTTTGTCAGGTTCAGGTCACACATATAACCAAAGCAGCGTTTCTTCATGAAACATGAGTGAACTAAAATAAAGGGGAAGAGATGCATGCCACGAGTTAGATCTGCTGCCTGTTTTACTAGTGAATAAGTTAAACTTTATACTGCATGCCTGCATGTTGGTTTTTTACTCTGCTGCTGCTGCTGCTGTTCCACATTTCTTCCAAGAACTGATTCCGAATGAACCTTCACAATAACTTTACAATACGTACGTACTACTGCTTTTCGCCGGCGGCTGCTGTTACACGTAGTTTGATCTCTTCCGTTTCTTTTGCTGCTTGTCGTCTGTGCGTGGTACTATGCCCGTCACCGTAATCATCATCATCTTTCTGAGGCAAACACTCATTTCGGAGAATTCCTACTACAGTGGTTAGATACTTTTCGGCTTTTCTCGGATCTCTGATAAATACACAAAGGCAGGTAGGTACATATACTTTGCAACAAAGTGCGCTACGACGAGTACAGTGTTGTGCGTAGAGAGAGAGAGAGGGAGAGAGAGAGGGAGAGAGAGAGATCGACAGAGGGTTCGCTTGAACGTGTATCCTCCATTTACCGCAAAACAAACCATCAAAGAATAAGCATTTCCTGCTCGTACGTGTTGTACAGTTGTTGTTTCAGACGTAACGTGTACAACTTTAAAGCTAAAACGTGCTAAATATTATATCTACGTGCATTGCGATCGATGTCAGTAAAGTGCTTTCTTCCTGCCCGTTCACGCGTTTTCACAGCAGAGTAACGAAAGGGAAATGAAGCTTAATCTCATGTTTTCTCGTTGTGCGTCTAGCAGCTAATGATGCATGAAATCAAATTGTCCAAATTGGTGGTGCTGAAAGCCTCAAGATGCTCGATGAAGGACTAATCTTCCTTGCGAGTATTATTGAATTAACAATGTGTTTCCGAGAAATAACGCTATTACTTTAATTAAATACATTTATACATGATTCTAGATAATTAATTGTATAACATAATTACACAGGGGACATGTAATGTCATTTGGTGTTTTATACTAGAAGTAATAATCATGCTTAAGCAGTATACACAGTGTAGGCTGATTTGTACATTCATACAGAATAGCATTGGAGCATAGTATATTGTTGACTACATTACATATTATGTAATTAGGGAAAACAAAGGATAGTGGGCGGTGACTTAAGAATTTAGCTTGTCATTTCGTTTTGAGCGCATGTGGACAAAAGTCGCAACCACTTTCGTGATAGATAATATTTTCATTAAACAGACAGTAACAACCCGAAAACTGGTAGTTTTTATCTTGTTTATTAAATATATTTTTATTTTGTATTTTTTTTCTTTCTTTGCAGTCCGTCAGAGAATGAAGAAACTCCTCTTCAAAGGAAACGACTATACAGACTAATTAAAAGACTGATGGGTCTTCAGAAAACACGGAAAGAAGTCATGGATGGAACTGGCAAGTAACGAGAAAATGCTTAAAAATTTCAAGTCAGGACATATCGTGTGAGCATAAAAGCAACAGATGAACGTTGAGTAATTACAATACCGTTTTAATTACGCATATGTGCATAATGTGTGTGTCTGCTTGAATGGTTGAGAGTACATATGCCCATTTTTCGCGCCTGCCAATTACAATTATAAGAAAAGTAACTGCCATATTGTGATCAAGAATAACACGGGTGATATGAGCATGGAGTAAAATATATATTACAATTACAATAATACCATGTGAGCTACCAAAAGCAATGCATTGTTAGCTCATTAATCGAAGACAGAGAAAAAGGGAGGAGAGAATTTGCTTCACATGCTGTGAGGATATAAGTGGCGGAGTGAGAAAAGTCAGTGTTGTACATAAGACGGGAGATGAGTTCTGCAACATCAGCAACATCGTCCTCTACAACAGCAAAGAAAGTAGAATGGTACCATTTGGACAAAGTGGCGATCGCCAAAAGGATCTGCCTGGATCCTACAGCGGTCAAGTTGAAAACAGCGCTGAACAATAACAATAATAACAACAACAATTACAGTAAGCTTAATAATAATAACAGCAGCTCGAGCAACTCTAATAGTAAAAGTGTCAAAAGTTCTGGGAATGGAAGCAGTATAAGTGGCACGAGTAGCACAAGCAACATCAACACGACTACCAGCAGCAGCAAAAGCTCATCGTCTTCAACGTCAACATCCTATGACATTGTACACCTACTCTATCCGCCAGGAGGACATCGGGTTGTCAAGGACTCCACGAGCTCTAACCGCGTGGTCTCCCATTCCGTGGGAGATTCGTCACCACCTAAAGGCATATTTGCCTTGCGCTACAACGGCAATATCAACGGTGGTAATAACAGCAAGCCTGTTCCCAGTTACGTCACTTCCGTTGCTGGAAGCAGGCAGTTTGCTGCGCTTCAACAGAAAAGACGTCGGAAAGCGCAAAGACTAGCTGCAGCTGCTGCTGCAGCGACAGTGTCGTCAGGAGTTCAGGAGAGTCTGCAGCAGCAACAGCAAAAGGCGCAGGAGAACAAAGTAAATGATTGCGAGAAGCCTCAGCGAACTTCATTTCTGGATGCACACGGACTCATTGTTCATGGCAAGGGTGGCAGTGGTTCTTGTGGCAGTAGTAGCCGAAGTAGTAGCAGTGGGGTTTCCAGCGACTTTGAAGAATTGGATGGGGCGAACACGACCACACTAACTGGTGGTAGTATCATGAAAGGAGCGGCAAGCGGTACAGGCTCCCGACAGGGTGGAAATTGCCAATCCTCCTCTTCATCCTCTGAATGCGAAGATGAAGATGAAGAAGGTCATCATCCTCCGGTACCGCTTCCTGTTGGACCACCATATGTATCCTTAACAAAAATGTGTAAAAATGTAGGCATTAGTGGCAACGGTACTGGAACCGCTGCTGGTAGTACTAGTAATAGTGGAAATCCCAACATCATTAACAATAATAATAATCTCAGTAATTTAAGTGTTTTAAATAGTTTAGTGATGGTTAATGGTGGCAATGTTGTTAGTGGTGGTGCGAGTGGAAGGGTGGGCAAAAGCGGACGAGTAGGTGAGACATCAAGAATAGTAAATAGGAAAGTAGCCCATCATAATAGTTGTAATAATAGTAATGGTGGTGGTGGTGGTATCACAATGCAAAATTCGACGCAACGTCATCCTAACGTAGCTGGTACGAAAAATTCCAACAAAATGGAAATTAGCGGCAGCAGTACTTTGACCAGATGTAAGCATGTAAACGGATCGTCGTCGTCACATTCTTTGTCTTCGACAAACAACACTAGAAGCGGAAGCACCGATATTGACCGTGATACAGATAACAGTTTCTCGGAGTTTCCAGCTCACCTGGACTTTATCGGGGTGTCAGACAAAGGGAAACGAAGGACTGATCGTTACGACTCGTCCGAATCATCAGACAGGTAAAGAAATGATTTTTACTTACTAGTACTTTGTTCTTGTTCAAGCACAGATACACCTAGTTTCATTGTAAAAGCGTGATGATGACGATGAAACATTTCCTGTCAAGAGTCTAAACTACTCGTTATCATGTTATGATACTTCAGTCTGTATTGCAGTCGTCATCAGTGTCATAATAAGGTCGACTACAACCGTTGTTGGTATCTACAACTCTACGCTGATAAGGTTTTTTTCCTTTGGCACAATTGATAAACGCGTTCCTAGCCTTTAAAACACAATCGCGTAATACAGCTCCAAAGTACCTCATGTTGTTACGTGTATGACACTTTTTGTTGTACATGACATTATTATTGTATCTCAAGCTCCAGCTACTACATAAAAGATAAGCATGTTTGTGGAAAGTGCAAAAAGTGAAACATTTTTTGTAATTATTGTAAATTATGCAACTTTTGCCACCACCAGCAATATTCATGAAACACGAGTTTTTGTCATGGGATGGGGGATCGTGGAACTGCAATACATTTTAAAGATCCTCTTAAACACGTAACCTTCTTCATTATTTGTACATCATGTTCGCACATATTCCGCTTATCAGTTTTACGATAAGCATACTTGCAAACATGCCTGGTTTTTTTCGTAATCACTTGTATTTTAAAGTGAAATGTCGGAAAACACTGCCAGGCCAGGCCAGGCCAGGCTTATCAGTGGTAAACAAGGCCAGGCAAAACGAACAGAAAAGGTTTCTACGTACAGGGCTTGGTCGTGTTAGTTTTAAAAGTTTACGAGGGAGTATTTTTGAGTGGAACCCAACAGTGCAAACAAGTTTGTTTAATGAGTTCGTCGCTCATCTCGTTTTGTACTAATCTCCATTTCCAAGTGCCTGCATCCTGTGCTCTTACGATGATGAATGTTTTTGAGGACGTTGCGTATTATTGTTAATCACTTCACTAAAATGTGTGTCCTAATAGTACTAGCTCGCTTATTTCCGTTAACAGCATGAAGAACGGATGTCACTGTGTGTGAAGTGAATCACATGCAATGCAAAATGCAATTATCTCTCGGTACGTACGTCGCAGGTATATGATACATGAAATATTTGATTTCACATCCACTCTGCAAAGTATTTCGTTGCTTCAAGTCATACAAACAACCTTCGGTTGTGGTTGTGAGTCTTTGGAGGGCGTATTTCTGTTATTGCTTCTATTAATTGATACTGCCGTGGTATCCACGATTCTAAGTAGATATACTGTCAATTTTGCAGCTTTTAACCCCTCTATAAACCAAACACATTTTCTGACTGATGTCGCCTTCCATAATTGTATTTGCCCCTCTCCACATCCTCTATTTCATGTCATCTAAGTTTCCTTTCAGGCAATAATAAACTTAGGTTCCTTTTACTAGTCAAAACTCAATTGAAATGAAACCATTACCTCAGGCTGGCTTCTCTTGCCTCAAACTGTGAGAACATCAGCTCCTTGACGACATACAGGGAAGCTGTAAGAGCTTTACAAAAATTTCCTATTAGTACTTCATCACAGACAATCTCATCCCTATGCTTATGCTTCCAATACAGTTCGTTTCCTTCTGTAATAACTACACAACCACTTGTGTGTCAAAAGTTCTCGAATTTTGACAGAATTTGTCAGCAACTTCTCTTAACAGCTTAGCTACCATTACATTATAATCAGCATTATGATCATCACCATCATCGTCGTCCAGCAAGGCCAAGCAACACCATCATCTCTGCTATTCTTCAGTAGCAGTAGTTTTGGAGCCATCACATATATAGCTACATAATGTAATAATAATAATAACTTAAATGTCATTACATTCGATCATCAGTTTTAATAGTCATCCACTTCAGCCTTCTCCTCATCACCTCAACTTTATCATCATCATCATCATCACCACCCAATTTCCAAGTCCTCCAGCGAACGAAGGTTGAGCAATCCAATCCATTCGCACAACTGCTGCTGCCTTGCGTTACCATTATTTACTTGAAAAAAAACGGTGATGGGGATGAATGGAGGATGATTACGATGGTAATGATAAATAAATAGGAGTCGAGTGTTTTGTGCAGCAACAGCAGCGGATAAATATGAACAGTTGGTTGCATGCACGCAATAGTATAAATAAATTGTACGGTTATGTACTGCTGGTGACGATGTTTTACTACTGATGATATGAATGTGATGCACCGTCTGTCTCTCTCCTTTACAACAGAATGGCATGTCATATACGTAATATATATTTAATATTGTACCCTTGCTCTCACTCTCCCTATTTCTTTCGCATGCGATGATGATCCCCCAGCAGCGTCGCCATGTACTCTCGTTGAAGTGAACAAAAAATTCCAGCTATACAGTGATGATGATAATAATAATAATAATGTTGTTCTTTCATGCAACTGAACGAATGTTAAACAAGTCAAAGAAAAAGCCAGGTTTTAGAGAATCAAAAACCTACCCTATTTCAAGCTGAGGATATCACATCAGCAGAACAAGCAGAAGGGGTTGGCTTTCGGTTCATCTTCACCATCTCCCAGAGAGAAAGAGACAGACATGTTGTGTGTTGTCTCTAGCTCAAAACTGTGCTCAAAAAGTATGTACCTAGGCAGCCAGAGAATAAGCTTAGTACAATGCCCTGGTGATGAACGTGCGTGGAGGTGGGATCTCTCTCTTCTCATGCTATTCTCCCCATGTCTTCACAATAACAACAACAGGATGACGATTGTGACGTCAGCAATATTATATTACATATATTACACACACATTTTCTCTTCTCCCCAGTCGCAGTTGGCCCCACATGCAGTGTAAATGTAAACTTGTGTCATCCTCATCCCAATGTCTATGACGACGCATGTATGAAGCATTGAAGTAGGAACCACAGAAAGCACGTACGCACATAAAAAAATCTATCTCCACCGCTCCGTCTCCGTACTTGTATTTCAAATCCTATCAAGTTTTTTGTGTGGTGTTGCGTTGGTAACCCTCAACTTACAACCTCCTCCATATTCTCTCTTGCGTCTGTTCTCTTGCTTCCCCTATGCGCTCCCTCTCTCCGAAAGCTGGCTAGAGCAGTGGAGTGGAGGATCCCTAACAGCAACGTGAAAGAATAAAGTAACAGCAAAAAATAGTGAGGACGTGAGGAGGCCCCTTTCCTTTTGTTTTGTCACCGTCCATCGACACACTCTGCACTGCTTGCACGCACGCACTACTGCTTGCATGTAATAATAATAGCGTAATTGTATCAGCAATTTATAATTTTCATTTCATCATGTATATCTGGAAGTAGTGCTGGTGCATGCTGTCTCGGCATGATAAGGTGACGTTGAAAACTTTTATGAAGGAACAGGGACTAGGGACATGGCTGCTTTGTTGGACGGCGTTGTTACAGCAACTCATCCTCCTGGGAATTAGCTGTGTATCTGCTGAAAATCTTGCCTGGTCCTCTCTGATCCTGATTTCTCACGAAAAGGGATATATAGAGATCGGTTCTCGGTGCCTTTTGACGGCTCTGATTTTTCATTCGCAGAAGCAGGAATGGGACAGCAGCATTAAGAAAAGCTTATTAAATTCTAGATCTATCGTATTTTATTCCGCTTTGAAACTCGTAAAATGAAGCGTAACTCTGTTCTACGGACGGACGAATAAGAGCGGCGCAAATAGATTGATGGGATATGCCAATCTTTTAAAAGGGAAGCGAAGAATGAATCCTTGATCCATCTCCTCTCTTTTTTGCTTCTCATATTAGTTTCTCTTGTTGCTTTATCAGTTGCTTCTTTCTAAAACCAAACGGAGACGTACAGAGAGATACACATAATGTTGTACATAAAGCTATGTTCTTCTCTCCCCATCATCTCTCTTTTCAATTTATTTTTTGTTGGACCGTCATCGTCCTTAGAATTTTTGGTAAATGTAACATCTGCTAAGCAGAGACTAGTTGGTGGAGATGCCGTTTGTGTTGGATAGATGGATAGTGGATCTCGTACGCACGACCTAAGTATATTTTTTTCCTGAACAAGCCAAGCAGGCATTTGTCATATCAAAAAATGAAAATCTAGTGTAGTTGAAGATGTATCGAATGGATTATGAGCATCATCATCAGAATGATGATGATGATAATGATGATGGTGATGAAACATTACAGAATGCTGCTATGTGGATGGACTCTTGTTACTACTTTTTTATTTGTCACCCAAAAACTTCCACCTTGCATTGCATTGCTGCTGTCCCTGAGCAATCAGCAAATTTCAAATATTATTCGAGCGGATGAAGATGCAACTGACGTGTTGTCATAATCAAGTTATGTGAGAGATTTTTTTGTATAAATGACAATTTGCTTTTAAATATCCAAGGTTTACAACCATTTTTCGACATGATAAAAACACAAATGCATTCATGCAATAATGATTAATAATGTTAAATTGAGTGGGGTCAACCAACAACTATAGTTTGAATAATTTTTGTTAAATAAATAATGAAAAAAGTATGTTTCATTGTGATAAATATTCATTGCTCCAAAAAATAAATATACCTAGTCGTTATTTTTTATGACTTGTACATTTACGAATCTCAAACAGGCTGAATAAAAAAAATGCGGATCTACAAGATTAGTTTGTGGATGACACGGCCTTCATGACACCATAAAAAGAAATGAATGTGGACAAATAACTAATTATAACGTTTTACAAGTGAGACGACATTACACACATCACACCAGTGTAATAATAATAAAAAAATAAGAACATATTTGTTCTCAATAACGTGGAGAGAAATATGGAAATGCATGCCATGCATGCTGACCAGTCGAGTCTTTGATTTTGATTGATTTAAGAAGAAAAAAAGATTATTGAATTAATGGTGAGGTGATGGTAATTCCAATAGAATTGTAAGGAGTAACAAGATTGCCTAACCCTTTTTTTCTTTTTACACAACAAATGTACAGTATATGTAAATATAGCGATAAAGTGGTTTTACAAATGCCATAACACGAAAATTGCGGAGCATTCAAAAATATTTGTAGACAACAATAAAAGCTTTAGGAGCTGGAAGATTCAACGGCGTCAGCTTGTCAGTCCGGTATGTTCTACCAGTTTTCCTCCTTTTTCTACACAGGTCAGGTATGTCGTAATCGGACATCTTGCTCAGGGCTTGTAGATTGTTGTTGCGAGGTGTGAGAGAGTTGAATAGTGGAGTTCCCGATCAAAGTAAAATTTTGAAGGCAAATGCGGGGCTCTTCATTTGCGACCAGAATGATGATGATGATGATCACTGATGCAAGTGTTATTATTGTTGTGATGTGTGTGACCAAGTTACCCGCAAATACTTTGTATCATGGGATTCCTTTAATCAATGTGTAGAATTGAGAGAGTCAAGAGTCAAGATGGTGCTGAAGTTGAAAGTTAGTTTGCTCTCGTATTACACTTTCAGCATTTATTGGCTAGGATGCAAATAGCTTATAATATTTATCTGTTCGTAAGCTGTGTAGCACTTTCATTCAACTTGGTAACGTTAAGAATTTCCATTTAGCACACAAACCACAGATCCTTTCAACACGCCAATGTGAGCTGAGTCATTGTTTTGCTCTCTTAATGTGTGGTTAATTTTCCAATTTCCTTTGGGCATGTTTGAAGACATACAAAGATGTTAATCCTCACTGTTTTAAGCTTCTTAATTTACTTGCAAATTTCCAGAAGGGTGAGTTCCCATTGCAAGTTGTAATCCAAATCATTGCATAAGCATAGAATAAAAAGCAAATACGCAAACTTAACCCTGGCGACCATGAAGGGAACAAAAGATCTTAAGAACGAGCGCCAACTTCTTCATGCGGACGGTATAGAAAGAAGAAAAGTCTGTTTTCTCACCATATGCCGAATAAAAGACGATATTGTTCCAACGTTTTCGTAACTCATCACTTAACTCTAAGTAATGACACGTATATGAACTTGAGCCTTGCCATGTTTCGTTCCATCCCACTATTACCTATACCCCCTTTGGTAACTTAAAAGGGTTACAGTACTAAGGGGCAGTAAAAATGGTAATTTATGGTGTACCCCTTTGAACACAACTTGCTGTGTTACTCCGTGTTTATCATCTTCATGATCGTTTACTGTTTGTGTTGTTTGGCATTGGCACTTCTTACCAGTTTCAAGTTAAACTAGGTAAAAGTCAATCGCTGAAGAGCATAACATTTCGGAGACGTACAGGATAAGGCTCTATATAAATAAACAAGTAACGTAATTTAACAGCACCAACATGTAAACTCGTGAAGTCGCATTGAACAGAGCTGTATAGTAAATCATTGCCGAACGACTGTTCTTTTCCCCATCCTTTCCTTAAAACATATTAAGAGTAGCAATAAGTGGATAAATCAATCGATACCAGAATAAGTACACTTGTACTGGAGTACGGAGTGTAAGCAAGTACCAGGTTCCACATTTGCAGGCAGTCAGGTACCGTCAAAAAACGGAACGACACAAACAATATTATTATTTACAGAAAAAAAGTTATTTTCACGAACCCCCCTCATTAAATTTGCGATTCACAAAAACAATAATAAATCAACAGACGTGGAAACAGCGTTGTTGCAGTGCTAGGATCTGCCGAGTAAGCAATTTTACTGCTGTTTGCAGTCGAAAAGTGGATGTGGAAAAAAGTGTTTTTTTTTTCTTTTCGCTAGTTTTCCTACCACCACACCGTCATAGAACACGGTTTCTTCCATGCTACTTGAACAACCACTTCTACTTGTGTAAGTGTAATGCAATAATATTCTCCTCATCATCCGCTTTGTCAAGTAGGTAGAGCAAAAAATTTCCCCCGCGTACGAGCGTGTTAAAGTGGTATGTCGATCCATAATCTTTTTTCCAGTCAAGTGTGGATGTGTACTATCCATAATACAGTGATAGGTACTCGACAACGTTAAAATTTGCATCGAAAGGGGAAGATTGTAAAAAATGTACCAAAAGTAATTGCGGCTGCAAGGGAAGCTCTGTTTTTGAACCACATTTTAAAATGTTACTGGGTATCCTCGAGGAGGAGAGGCATTGTCACTACTGTCATTATTTTTTTTATGAAATCATGGCCCCTTTTGACAATCAGATAGCAAACAACATAGCCCATCATCATCATGTCTGTCTGTCTAACTAATATTTACATGATTTCCACGTCTGAACACAGAGCAATGCGCTTACACACACACACGCATTTACGTTAGCGTTTATCATTATCCGCATTCATCATCGTCGATTTCCATCCCCACTAGAGAACCACCGTCAATTATTACTGCCTATTCTAGTTTTTTTTATTTCCCTTTCGTATTTTATTACCACGGTGTACATGTACAAATGCCATTATCACGAAACCAAAGCCGGCTCACACAAGATTATGCATTCAAATATATGAAAATATTACATCTCGTTCAGATTCTGTCGCGCACTAGAATGACGGCTAAATTGTTATTACGTTACGAGGATGTAAATGATTCCCACCGCAGTTATATTCCTTTGTTACAAGTTTGGAAAAATAGACAAAAAATAACAAACAAGAGAAAGATTCGGTTCGTCTTTTGTTGTTTGTTACTGTTTCATGAAAGGGGGTAGTGTTGCAAATGCTAATCATTTCCTTTGAATCATATCCGCCACACAATTAAGCTACCAGTTTTATTCCATTTTCCTCTGGTTGGTCTTTTTCCTTAAAAGTCTTACCATCATCTTTGCATCGTAATGATTAGCTACAACAGGTGTAGATGGTAGCGTGGTAGAAAAAGAACTTTGTGAATATGTATGCAAGTACAGATATCTCATTCCCAACTTGTATTTAAATACACAGCACACACAAACACATTTATTTTTTTCCCTTTCTTGTTAGCATGTTTGATAAGCTGTGGGCTGTGAATGAAGACTGTCTTTATTCTTAAATTAGTCGGTGTAAAACCCATGTTTTAGAGAGTCAGGTTGCGTGAATAATGAGATGCTAGCTGATAAGAGTATGAATAGGTATATTACAGATAAACTAATTATTCTTATCAACAGCGGAGATCAAAGAGCATCAGCGTACAGAAAATGACAAGCTGCCTCTTTCCTATATCACTGGGTTCTTTCTGTTGTGTTATTCGCATCAATTAACTGATCATCATTATTAGCATCATATGATGTTTGCTACATTCTCTCGGTTTTTAAGATCGTTTGATCGTCCTGATCCTTTTGATCGTCTGTCGGTCGCCAGTTTTTTTTCAATAACGGAAAGCAATTTTGAGCTGTTTTCATAAATCGCTCATCCAAGGCAATGGTTTGGACCACAGGGTAAATAAATATTGACATAGCAACCAGGACCACAATTTGGTACGCAGAATACTACGTAAACCATGTTTCCCCGTGTTTGGTGGATCCCACAATCCCATTGCGTCTAAAAGATTTCCACTCAAAACTTTCAAATTCGCAAGTCTCATCACTCAATGTTTGCCCACATTCGGTTAAATGATTCATATCGTACGTATTACATGTATCGCCAACGTAAAAGTTGCTTTGAGGGAGAAAGTGTTTGTTTAAATGAGACAGATGTAATAATGATGAATGGCTGCTGCAATCTCGAATAATAGAGTACAAGGAAATTGTGTCATCACCACGTCACCTATAATCTCTACAAACTTATTGATAATTTGTTATTATTTTCTCTTTTACAGTGGCGTCGCTACACTCAGTCCTAGCACAAGTGAGTCACCGGAACTGATTTCAACGTGTTGTGACTTTTCGTCCGAGCATTTGGATGTTGGAAACCTGATCTCGGCAAGTCGTTCGTCATCTCTGTCTACATCTACATCATCGTCATATCCTACAAATAGCAGTAAATCGTCGTCGTCATCGTCGGCCTCAACATGTTCAGCTACTAGTACAGCGTGCTTGGGTGAGACACAAGGTGACCCGCCGACAGGGTCGTCGGTGTCGACAACCAGTACTATTGTAATTGAAGCTACGTTACCCTCATCGTCATCAACCGGTTCAGAGGCCGGCTCACTAGCAGCCAATCCTCCAATTCAAGAGACGCTTTGTCAGTGGAAAGGCTGTACTTGCTCCACAGAGGCCACTCATAATATTCTTGAACATATCCAGGTATAAAATGGACCATTGCCATGTTTTTTTATACATACGCTTATAAAATATGCATTATATACATTTCAAATTTCATACATATAACAGCAACATTTTACCATGATCTTTACTTATGCTACGACCTATCCAAATGTTTAACAAAGTATTTTTGCACCTATTATTAAATATACATTTTGTCATGCATTCATTTGTTGATTTACTTACGAACGCGATGAAGAATGATTTTTTTATCATCTTGTGGGAAAAGTATGAATAATTTATTATGAAAAACAAAGGAATGGCAGATGACGCGACGACGGGACACTTTTTGGATTGAAATATACCGAGCAATAAATCGATAAATGATTCATTATTTACGTAGAGTTCAAAGTAGACCTCTGCAGGAAAAGCATGAACTCATTTTCCCCTCTGTCTGGCGAGCAGCCACATTTCGCTGCCCAAATTATTCACCAGTATTCCCCAGGAAAATCCATTACTGTCATTACTTTTCTCCAAAACAAGTGTGTGGGACAGCACAATGGGAGAATTGTGTGTAAATGCAAATTTTTAGAGAAATTGGTAATTGTTTCAGAGGAAAGAGCTATACAGCCAAATGGTCACGCTGTACTGCGTAGTATGTTTTCCATTTGCATTTGCATTTCCTTATCGTAATGAAATTTATACCAAGAAGTACGTAGCTGAAAGCTCTTTCGACTTTTAGCTAGTTATTGAATCATGCATGTTTGTCTGTTTTTCATGGTTCTCTTGGCAACATAAATGCTTTGACCGATTTCGCTAAAATTTGGAAACAACTTTCCTTTGGCAAATGACTGGAACACTGTTGACTTTGAGCAAAATCGGTAAACATGTAAAGGTGGAGGATCAGTGTGTATTACATCACATTTCATGTGGAGGCTTAATCAAATACGCTTATATAGCAGAGGAAGCCGACGTTCCCATGTACAAAGTCAAATATCTCCGGGGGAAGATGAAAACAGTGGCACTGCCACTCCATGTATCGTGTGACGCCACGTTCGAAAGCGCTTATGAAACAGAGCCAAATTCCATCCTATCCTTTCAACTGCCTACATCGCTATCTCATTTTCCTCATATTTACACTGGGTTGATTACATTAATTAATGTAGTCTGCTAGACGAAACTACCACCATATTTACGAGAACAGAAAACTGGATGACGAATGAGCAAGTTTCTTGCTTACTAACTTCCTTAATATGAAGTTCACAGCCGTAGGATTGATGAGCAAGAGTATATAAGTTTTAGCAGTACCTCCTCGTTGCGATTTTCAGTTGATAGTCAACTTGCTCCAGCAGCACCATTATTACTATCCATTACCCGAAATTACTTGTTTTAGCGAGGCAATTAAATGGCGGTGTTAAGATTCCAGATTGCTGAAAATGATTGCATAGCCATTTTTAAAATGTTCAATTTTCCTCATAGACACACAACATATATACCTCTTGCCATCACTCATCAATGACGATAGTAAATACAACAAAAGCTCAGGCGAGAAGAAAGTTGTTTCTGACGAACTGGCAAATTCCTTCAGGCAGAACGAAGAAATTGTAAAGTTACTACCTAAACAAGTGTGTATGATCCCACCACTATTTATTTATTCTTCTTTGTTGTCGTCGTCCAAGAACTATTTTGTGCGGAATAGTCGCAGTCGGTTGCACAGTTTTTTCAATGGTGGTAGTACCTGTGTACATGCTTAAAAAGTTTAAAATATTTTCTGCGTTGTAGTGTCTCCAGCTAAGAGCTCACACTAATGCCATCTCTACAATTAACATACCTACCTACGCAAGCTATAATTTTTCAGCCACACAAAAAAATTATGATAATTGCAATGATTATAAAACGGCGCAGTCGCCCCTTTTCGCTTTTTCGTTTCAACGTCTAGAAATGTACACCAAAACCCGCCATAATTAGTTTCAATTGTTACTTTTTTTTTATTATATTCCACATACTCGTCCAAAAAATTGCAGTTTTACTTCCGCTACTTTTGGTCGGTCAGTCAGTAAGTAAGGCAGAGCTGCCAAATAATACCCTGGCAACATACTCCCATAGTTAGCAAGCATGAGACAGTTAGTACAACACGATGGTGATAATTATCGTTATTGGTTCGATTTCTACGAACAAGCACATTTAATGGCGCCGGTATATAATATACTACTATTGCCCCTCAGTGTTTTTATCCTTTAAGTGGTGGTGGGTGCATTGTATGGGTTTCTACATTTACTAGATTAATTTTACATTATTTTGTATATATCCAGGAAATATAATTGTGTCTAATCTGTCTCCCTGTCTGTTTCCCTGGTGCACTGCGGCCGTTTTTTGGTGGAAATTGCTTTGGCTGTGGCTATTTTCTACTCGTAAAGAACAAAGTAGGGGGAGAGTACGTAGTATTGCGCACATGCATGTATTTTAATGTAGAAGGAGGACTGCTGAATGAAAAGTGACTGGGTCGTGGCATCGCGGAGGTGTTGGTTGTGGTGAATTCAAGGAAAATTATGTCGTGAGCCAGGAAATTGCATGCGATTTTTCGGACCCGTCCTTCTGACGGTCATGCACCTTGAAGTTCAGGGAAAAAAGACGTGGAGAAATATAATGTACTGCTTGGGTAGGTAGCTCAGTGGTGCCAGTGCCAGGCTTATTGATTTGTACAAGCCAGATTCTCAAGCTGGTTTTTTTGAGTATTACAACGAGGATGGCTCGGTTGCCGGT
>JAHZNE010006944.1:0-13901 GCA_027744055.1 Callyntrura sp. NNG-2020
AAAAAAATTTCACAAAAAAGTAAAAGTTGTTCAAAATTACTCAAAAATCATTCCTAGACAGTTTTTACGGTTTTCATTTTAAAAATTTATCTTCAGGCTAATGAGGTTAGGTTAGGTTATTATTGGTCATGGTGGGTTATTCCAGGTTATATTTGGTTATTTTAGGTTAGTTTAGCTTAGGTTCGGTTTGGTTGGGTGAAATAAGATTTATTTTTAATTTTTAGATTATCAAAATTTTTATACCAAAGACCCCCTCTTTGCTTTTTTTTGACCACCAATACTCAATGCTGACCTATAGTCATAGTGGAAAATACCGTAATAATAATAATTTTAAATTACTCATACTGCTGTATTCTACGACGAATAAAGTACTCTGGTATCTGGCTGGCATCTCTCTGGCTGTAATTGTAGTCCACGAATGACGAATGGATAATAATTAGAAGTTACCAGTTCTATTCGTTCTATTGGTTCGTGATTTCTTGTTTGTGTTTGAGTTCTTGTCATTGTGTAACATGAAAAGTTTCCGTAGACAATTAGATACCAACATTTAAAAATAGAATTTAAACTTTAAACTACGTTTGAGCAGCTAAAAATACACTCCATTGGAACTCAAAGATTGAACTACACCTTATTTACCGATGACTTTAATGGCTGTTGTTATTAATTTA
This sequence comes from Callyntrura sp. NNG-2020, assembly GCA_027744055.1. Classification (NCBI taxonomy): domain Eukaryota; kingdom Metazoa; phylum Arthropoda; class Collembola; order Entomobryomorpha; family Paronellidae; genus Callyntrura; species Callyntrura sp. NNG-2020. Next base: position 669 of record JAHZNE010006944.1, read on the forward strand.
TTTTGACAACCCTTAGGAGAACGATGCCTCCTGTTGACGAGGACGTAATGAAAACTCCCGAGGAACCATGTACTCCTCATGACGGTGCTTTTTCAAGCGCAGTTCGGCAACATGTTGTACCTCCAACTGCACCAAAAGGAAAACCTAGGGCTCCGCCACTTATACATGGAAAAATCAAAGATGGTCTGAATGAAGAGGGTTAGCCGTTTCACAAAATTTTAATTGGTTTAGTTCAATTATCATATCCATTTGACATTGATACTTGTATATGGTTTAATGAGACATCTGTGCATATTACGTATTCTATATGACATGCCAGTGGCATGACCTACATAAAATGCAGGTTGTTTGTGTGGGTGTGTGGTTTATGGTGTATTTACTTGATTCAACAAATGTAGCTGTATTTTACCTTTTAGCATTTTCATTTTTTGAAAGGTGAATTTGTTTTTGGATTTATAAAAATTCTCCTTCTCTTCCCTAGTTCCTCCTTCTCTTACAACTGGAAGCAAAATTCCCCTTTTTAAAACTAAACATGTGGAAGCAGAGGAGCAAGATCACAACCGAAAACTTCCTTATGTGTCAGCAAGGAATCATAGTATCAAGAGCAGTGATGTTAAATCCACGTCGATTGCTTTAGGAAGTCGAAGTGTGGGGAAAGTTAAACTCGCAAAAGGGGTAGAAATGAAGCGAGTCGTGCAAGTGAGAATGATTGTCCCTTATATTATAACAAAAGATAAAATATAAATCATCATGTTTATTCCTATTTTAAATATCAACCTTTATTTTGCTTTTATAGGAATCCAAAGGTGTTAAAACAAAAAAATACACATCCACTTGCGTTAACAGCAAAACTTCTTCTGCGTCATTATCAACAAAAGAATCTAGTCAAATTACAAATAATGGGAGTAGGAAAAAAATGACAAAAATTGAAGCCACATTTCCGGATGTTAAAAGTTTTAATGGGCACATACATCCTACTGGGTCAGGATCTAGTCTCACAACGAAGTCTAACACAAACAAGGCCCCGAATCCTGGTTTTCCTGGTGATTGTGAAGAATCACATCTTAAGCATAAGTCAAATGGGCTTACAAACAAAATTTCCCAAGTGCAAATGACTTTAAACACACAAACTCCAGCAGTCGAGTTTAAAACAGTAGACGAATTCTTGAAAATGCCTATAACTGAGCTTCCAAACTCTAAAAGTTGTCCTAAGACAAAAAAATCAGTATATAAATCCAAGTTTTGGGAATATTTAGATCCAAAGGGACCTAGTACGAATTCAAGATCGCTGGTAAAAGAGCATAAGAAACCCTATGACCCCAACGATGTAAAAACATTCATGCAAAAACAGAAGGAAATAAGAAAAGTTCAGCAAATAAAAGAATCAAAGGAGAAAGAAGAGGAAGTTGCAAAACGTCAGCGTATGTTGAAAGAATTAGATACTAAATGCCAAAAAATTGCTGTTCGGGGGAAGTTAAGAGGCTATAGTGACGATGGAATTGTGCGACAAGAGGATGAAACTAAAAAACCAAAGCTCGAGATGCAGTCACCAAGCATGAAGTATTTGAAACCGTTGCTGGACCGTAAGCAGGGAAGCCTGCTGAGAAAATCTGACAATTTTACCAGAGACGTTGAAAAACAATCTCAATATTTACTTGCAGAATTTGAAAACATTGTGAAAAGAGAATGCATAAGCTTTCTTCAAAAGATACCGATTCCTGCATCAGAAACAAATATAGTAAGATCTACGGAAAAAGTGGATAAAGCTGTTGCTACCAGTTCAAGTCTTCTTGACCTGAACAGAATAGACTCGCCGTTAGGATTAAAAGAAAATAAGAATGAAGACATGGTTGATTTAAAGATTTTACACGGTGACCTGCAAAACTCTGGATTACTGAGTCCTTCTACAATTGAAATAGCTGTAACAAAAATACAAGCTGCATATAGGGGATATAAGGTGCGACAAACGCTGAAAGATGCACGGATTTTCTACCGAAAACCTACTTATAAAAGGTGTAGCGAAATTCTTCATCAAAATGCAAATTCTGTGTCTAATCAATTCAATCCAAACAGAAGATGGTCGTTTCCCCGAATGCCTGAAAAACCTTACGACAATATTTCCAAGCTGCTACCTATGTCACCGGTTCCAATGATTGGCAAATCATCAATCTCATCTGCAATGTGTTACATTCCTCCTCCATCTTCTAATCACTCACCAAGATCTCCAGCTCGACCCAGAGTATTGCCATCGTTTCCCCTTACTCCAGTACGTGTGTATGACGAACCGTACCCGAAGCAAACAAAAGCAACCACCGAGTCCGGCGGTGGTAACAATAACAACAAAGGAACGCCACTGCCACCAAAAGAATCTGCCATTTCATTACCACCTAAATCTGATAGGGATGCGGTTGAGATGTCTACGCAATCAACAGCAGGGACTGGACAAATGGTGCCACTAAAATCATCGCCCACCGGTTTCGAATTTGCTGTCCCGTCGTCGCTTCCATGTATAATAGATGTACTCCGTGAAAAATTGCGTTTATTCGCGACTGAGAAAAATGATATAGCTGGTGTACCACCGCCAAACTTGACAGGTTCTGGAAAATTGGAAAGTCATGAAGAATCGTTTAAGGAGAAGGTACCAACCGAATATAGATCTTGGAAAACCCTCGGCAAAGAGAGTGGAGATGTGAGTTCAACAACCAATGACGATTTTACTCGGGACCACGAGGGTTCTGCAACGCCCAAAATCAAGAGACATAAACGACGATCCCGTTCACGGTCACATCGTAGTCCGGTCCAGGATTCTACTAGTACTATTGATACTGAAATGGAATGCATACCTTCCGTGACTAGATCGTCAATGTCAGTATTGCAAAAGGCAAAAAATATTTCTCATGTATCTTCAAATGGTAGTAAATCTGAAGAAGCTATGCCTTCAAGCACCCTGGATGACCCAACGACAACAAGCAGTTTTGACAACTTTCTTGCACCAGCAGTACAGCTACGATATGAAGCTGAAAGAGAACATCTTAAAATCATTGAAAAGGCGCTACAGGTGAAATTAGAAACCAAGATTCCTGCTGCTACGAGTGCAGATTCCATTCGTCGTAATGAACAGTCACAACAATCCGGAAACTTTCAGGTCAACAAGGGCTCGCCTGAAACTGATAGAGTTCAGTTGGCCATTGCAAACTGTCACAAAGAATCTATGAAAGCGGCTGCAGAAATGGCCAAATGGATGTCCGAATTCCAAAAGAATACAAGGGAACAGGAACAAGTTCACATGCAACAAGCTCCAATAGATTTAGCAGCCACTGTGATAGCTGCCGTAGAGCAAGCCAGAGTTATTGGAATCGAGAAGCGGAAAGAGAAAAAATCTAAAGAACAAAGAAAGCAAATGGAACAGGAGAAAGTACATCACGATAATACCAGAATTCCAGTTTCTCGAAGTGAAAGCAGAAGCAGTGATATTTTAAGTAAAATGGATAAATCTGTTGAAACCAGTTTGATCATCGATTATTCAAAAAATCTAAAAAAGGAAAGGAAACTAGAGTATGTGGAGAATGCAAAACTTGTAACAACCTTAAAAGATTATCAACAACAATTTCCTTCGGAATCGGAAAGAGATAGCCCTATACCTACCAAACCGGCGATTACAAACATTGCAGTTCCTGCTCCCAATTTGAAAGAGAGTAACGCCGTTGTTTCCAGACGTTCTAGTATTGAAGAGGGAGTATCAAAGTTCCAGGATTTAATAGATTATCCCTCCATCATTCCGTCTGGAAATAGTATAGATTTTTCAAGTTTGGATCCGAAAGTTTCTACTTTGGAGTATGCTTCACAATTGTCATCAGAACGAGAAGGCTCACATGGGGTAACATCTGCAATGTTAACGGACAATTTGACAGATCAACCCAGCAGTGTACAGAAGCTTTCAGAACCGTCAAGCATTGTTGAAATACTTTCAGATCCAGCAAGTTTTGTCTCGGAGTACGCAAATAATGTTGAAATACCTTCAGAGCCACCAAGTATTGTGGAAATTCGCTCCGAGTCCGAAAAAAATGCTGAAATACTGTCAGAACCACGAAGTATTGTTGAAATGATCACTGAGTCCGCAAATGGTGATGAAATACCTTCAGAGATAGCCAGTATTGCTGAAATACTTCCCGAGTCTGTAGATAAGGTTGAAACACCTTCAGAGCCAACCAGTATTGCTGAAGCATTTCTCGAGTCTGCAGATAAGGTTGAAATACATCCAGGGTCAGCAAGTATAGCTGAAGTATTCCAAGAGTCCGCAAATAGTGATGAAATATCTTCAGAGCTATCAAATATTGCTGGAGTACTTCCCGAGTCTGCAGATAAGGTTGAAATACCTTCAGATCAAGCAAGTATAGCTGAAGTACTTCCCGAGTCTGCAGATAAGGTTGAAATTGAAATACCTTCAGAGGCAGCAAGTATTGCTGAAGTACTCCACGAGTCCGCGAATAGTGATGAAATACCTTCAGAGGCAGCAAGTATTGCTGGAGTACTCCACGAGTCCGCGAATAGTGATGAAATACCTTCAGAGGCTGCAAGTATTGGTGAAGTACTCCCGGAGTCTGCAGATAAGGTTGAAATACTCTCCGAACCAGAAAGTATTGTTGAAATGCTGACGGAACAGTCCAGACCCATTCTCACTGAGGAAGAAGCTTCTCCTGGTCCATCAATTGTCAATGATGCTGTATCTTTACAATTTGACTTTATCGAAGATATCTCAAGTTCTCAGTCCAAGAAAGCTAATTCTATACATTCAGTTGTAGGAGAGGTTGCGTCAGTACACAGCAGCATAGAGGTCGACGAAGGAAATTACCAGATGGAAAATAAGGTAATTTCTACTGTATCAAATAATGAAGAAAAGATTTCTGTATCATTAAACATATCTGATGAAGCGTCTCAGCCATCAAGGAAGATGGATGACCTCGCAAATTCTAATCGAGACAATGTAGAATCCAATACGTATATTCGGTCTGAAGTTTCTGAGGATATATCCAAACATTCTCACGTTGAGCATCCTTCTCCAGAAAAAGAAAGTCTAAAACCCGTATCTGAAAAGTTAAAATATGAAGACAATTTCTTTGACGTTGAGGTAAACGAAACTGAACTTGTACAGCGATCTGAGAGCAGGATTTGTACTGAGGAAGTGAATTCTGAAATTATTCAAACGGATGAAGTGCCATCAGATCGTTTTGAAACTGTGGATCACACAACCGATGATCATTTTGATGAAGACAAAGCGGTCGGAACAGATCTTCAAAAAGTCAATGAACAAACTATCGAGGACACTCCTGTTGTAGTGTCACAGCTCGAAAAAAATGACACAGGATCAATTGATGACTTTATTGAGGAACCTGCAACTACGTCCGTACAAAAGACGGAAGATAGTGAAGAATCATCTATCTCTTACAAGCAGGATTCACTGCCTCATATGGATAGCGTTTCCCAAGAATTACAAGATGCAAAAGAGAATTCACATGAAAATTTTTCAATTATTGAGGACGTCGCACATGAATCTACGGCAGATATTTCAGAGGACTCTTCAAAGCAGAGCAAATCTCAAAAAGACATCACGGAACGAGACTCACCCAGATCGTGTAATAAAGCAGAAAATAAGGATGACGTGGAGAAAAATATAATTGAGGAAGACCTAGAGAATGACGTAAATAATGTGATAAAAGATTTTCCCATAGACTCATCAGAAACCGTTTGTGCCTTGAACACAGAAGATGTAACATTGAATTCTTTGAAGCATCCTGAAATAATTCCCGAAGTTAATCCCAGTTTAGCTGAGGAAAAAGATTCCGTTAGCTCCGAAGCAAAAATTCCTAGTTTGGATGTTTCTTCTAATAACAACTCTTTCATCCAAGATGAAAATTCTCCCACTGATAAGCAAATATCTAATAGCGTTGTTGCTGAAGGAATCCTAACCGGAACTAATTTGACAGTACCTTGCCATGCTTCACATCAGGAAGAAAATTTGCAGACGTCTACAGCAACTGAAGAGAATTCAGAAAAATCTCAATTTGGAGATGATAGTTTAGCTAAATCTGAAATAATAGATGAGGCATCTGACCAATCAGAACGTAGCGAGAACATGTTGCCACATTCAGAAGCGATGGGAGCAGAAACAATTTCTGAGATTGTAGATGATTCACAAAATAAAACGTGCAATGAAACAAATTTACAGGAAAATCAACAAGTGGGAATGGAAGCAGAATTTGAAATACCATTGAAACCTCCACCTCCATACTCACCGTCCAGTTCACTAGAGTCCACAAGCTTATCATCTAGATCCCTTATAGTATCTCTCTCCACTGATAAGTTAGATAAAATCGCCAGAGAACAAGCCAATCTAATATGGGAAGTGTGGAAGTTAGGAAATGTTGACACAGAATTGTTTCCTAATATTAATACGATAATGGAAGCCCTGGTTGAAAAAAAATTAATAAAGCTAGCAGATGAAACAATTGACAATAATGTTAATGGAAATTTACAGTCAACAGCCGAGCAAAGTTTTGATGTGGTACTAACCCGTTTAATATACGAAACTATGAAAGATGTGTTACAATTAAAAAACAATTATACGTCCACAATTGAACAAGTCCGTCCAGGTCCTTTAGCATTACAAGCTCAAAAATTAAAGATACCGAAAAGTAAAGAAGATTTAGTTACGACTGTGCTTGAACACGTACTAAAAACGATGCCTTCTGCTTTGTTTTCTAATCCCAATAATTCCGAAAGCAATAAACCTAGACTGAGAAAATGGTGTTCAAAACCCCGCGAACTCGTTGATGAAATCCTTCTAGAAGAACTTATCGAAGAAGATTATCAATGGACTGAGTGGTGGCCTGAAGAAGTTATTATTTCACATCATGTTAGTACAAAAATTATTCAAAGGGCTATTCGTAATGCACTTGCAAAACGAAAATACGTTTGTTCTCAATGATATACGGGAAATAGTATGAAATTAATTTCTGTTGTATTATACAAACCCGTCGTATTGTAAGCTATTCATAAATTCGAGTTTAGTTCAATAATTGTGCAATAATAATGTATTTATCTCCTACATATTGTAAAGTAACCAATTAGATTTGTAAGTAGCCACACTTGCGTGCGTTGTGTGCTCTACTAATGTGTATAACAACAATAATACAATTTTTCATTCCCGCAAATAACTCATAATTTCTCTTTCGCATTTGTTTATTTATTTCGTAATTATAAATATTTAACAACTTATTCGTTTATTTCTCTTCTTTATATGGTAAAATTCTAATTTCATGTGCAAATGTATTTTTGTCTAATAACTACAATAAAAACAGCACAGAATATATACATAACGTCATACTACATTTGTTTCATTTGTTATCTCTTTGCGGGGACGATTATCCAAGAAGTTGCGCATATGCGTGTCCTTGATTGTACAAAGAATACGATTTAGTTTTTCTTTGAGTACACTTTCTAATGCATCCTCGACCCTCAGATGAATTTGCCAGTCCACCATGTATTTCTCCTCTGTGGCGTTTACATGATTTTGGTACAAGTATGCTTCTTGCAAACAGCTTACGCCTACTGATGTCTCTTCTTTTAGTTCCCGTTCCCCCTCGTCGTCTTTTTCTCCACAATAAGACCTTAACAAGGTCATCGGAATCTATAAATTAAAAATATTGTACTCTCAATAATGTTCAAAGGAGATACTTATCCATCATTCATTATATAAACAACATTGCTATATTATACAAATATACCAGGCCCTTTTCTCGTGTCCCTACAGAATTGTCCGCTGGGTTCCTATTTTTACTGATATACGTTATAGGAAGTCCCTCTGCTGCTGTATTCATGTTCTCAATTCGGTTAATTTCATTTACTGCTTGTTGCACAGATCTTTGTGTGGCTTCTTCGGGAGTATCGCCAAAACCTTATGGGGTGGGGGGGGTGAAGTTTATAAAATGACAGGGTGTATTCATGTATTAATTATTTTACTAGTGAATAATATAAAGAGTGTGCCATACCAGTTGAAAAAACTTTGCCAGTTTTACTGGGAACGAGGTCTTCAGTGTTGCAGAAAAATAATGATGAGACAAACTGTTTGCCTTGCATTTCCTCACAAACACGATAATCTCCAGCCTTGAAATGACACGTAATCTTCAGCATCATTGTTCGTATTTCGTCGCAGTTGGGTACACCTATAGACAACAAATAATATGTACATGTATAATTTTGCATGTTTCAGCATTGATTATCTTATTGTATTGCATTGCAACTTTCTCCAATTACCAATTTTACAATAAAAATTCTGTGAGCACCTTTAAACTGAAGTTCATCGTAACGATCCCGCAAATCATTAAAGACTGGCCCATTTGTTTCAGCATCTTCTGTAGGAGCAAAACCACCAACTGGTATTGGTTGATTATATGGTGTAACGTTAGACTGTTTTGTAAGTGATTGAAGCATTAAGCGTACCCGCCCGCGTGATTAACATCATAAATGAACGTAAATACAACATTGTAATATGTGTACTAATTTGTCAATAATCCAATACAAAACAATTAAACTAAAAAAATGTCATTTAAAACAACTCACATTTGGCGGTAAATACCATGCCCATGCCATTTGCTGTCTATCTGGAATTTTCTGAAAGCTTTCTACAGGAAAGTAATCTTTGGTGTCGCCAGCAACAGCTGAATTTAGGTTCATCTCGAAATCTCGCAAAATGTCATCGTATTGTCGTCCACACGAACATCTCTTCCATTGACACGTTTTTACTAGTACCGCCAATGCGATATATTTGGCATATAATTTTGTTGCCTCGGCATGATGCTGTAACTGAAGTTTTTCAAACTTGCTATCAGAGTTAACTTGTTGTAATTCCGCCAAGAACTTTTCGCTTCGATCTCCAACTATTTTTAAAGTGTCCTCAAGCTGCATTATTTTCTACCATCAAACACAATTAGAAATAAAACTTCATTTTTATCGAAGTAATAGGGTATCAGCTTATGAGCTTACTGTAAAATTAAAGCGAATACTTAGCGAAGCTAACCTCATTACGTATTGCCAACTCTCTTTCTGTAGTTCTTAATCTTGAAACGATTTGTAGGTAGTCTCTAGACTTCTTTTCGTGGTCAGTTATTTGTCTTTCGGCTTCATTAAAAAACTCTCCAAAATCTTGCTCCACTCGTTTGGTTTTAGCAAACATAGCACCCAAAAAATTATCCTCCTTCATCGCATACACTTCGGTCTCTTCTACAATGCCTTTTACGGCATTTTGCAGATGATTTCGCCATCTGTACTTGATATCTTCAATTCCCCCTGCAGTTAGTTGCGGAACTATTGTATTACCTTCAGATATGTCCGATTCTTCAGAAGTTGAAACTCTTTCAAAAGCGTCCACTATTGTATCCGCTTCATTTACTAATTTTCCTTCCTCTGGTGTAATAGCTTGGGTAATCTCCGCAATTATACCATCCAAAAATTCATCGTTTAAGATGGTGCCAGCAATGGTGGAAATACGGGTAAGCATCAAGTCTCTAAGTTGGCGAAGCTTTTGAAACCCTTGATTTCTTTCCGTTGCTACTTCACTTTGTAGTTTCATTAAGTTCCGGTATGAGTGCATCTAGACAGTTTTGAACAATCAATCAAACATATTTTAACAAAGAAAAAAGTGCCAAAAATTAGTTGTACAAAATTGTACATACCAAGTTAAGTCGTGAACCGTTGAGACCATGTCCGCTATTGAATTTGAAGGAGCGTGATCCGTGGATGTGATTATGACCGTGAGGTGGATGTGAGTGTTGATGACTAACAAAGCCACCAGGCGCAGGCTGGTGATATCCCCCGTATGAACTACTACTACCAGCATTATTATGTTGACGAGACGTAAAATTATATCCGTGATGACTATGACTTTGATGTGCGTTGTTGTGTCGGTTGAACTCCATTGTATTGTGCTTCGTACGCAAACCAAACTCATATTTAAACAAACCGAAATATCTAGATATATAAAAATTGCATAATTTTTGTACTCACCAAAGCGTTACGTCCTACTGTTATGTCAGGTTTCAGCTGAATAGATTTTCTCTTTAAAAATTAAATCTTTTCAAAATATTAATAGTGGAGTGGGTGTTCAAATGTTCCTGTCGAGCAAGTTATACAATTTGTATTAGAAAATTTTAGATATAAATATTTTAAACTGATCAACACAACTGTTTGGTTTCAACATACCTGTTTGTTGGGCGTACTAATAATTTTTTCAAGTCAAGTAGTTTTTATTTTATTTATCGCGCCGTCATATTTTCAAATTCGAATTCGAATGCGCGAATTTGCAATAATACTTTTTAAAAATTGAGAACACCATATTCTTATTCCACTCATTCTATTCTAGTCATGTAAAATAAAAACTACATAAAACCTCTATCGCTGCTGCTGGTTTTCAATAACAGCAACTGATGAGAAAATTTCTTGAATAAATAAAAGAATTTTGTAGCTATTTCGGCTATCGTCAATTCGCGACATTCTTTGCATAAATATTTATGGAAATAATTCAATTTTACTAATTGTAAGTCGGCGCAATGCATGCAGTGGTTATTGTGGACCGTGGAGTGGCAGAGTCCTCCAGTGTGATCTATTATATCGACATTGATGTAAAAGACGCCTGATGCTAACTTAAAAACTTCAATCCTCGCTTAAATTAATTGATGACGTAAAGGCAAAAATCTTTTGTTGTTTTCCGGGGCCAAATTTTTCTCGCACATTTTATTAATATCACATGAAAATTCACAGAACAATACAGGTACAACCACAACAATATTATCATTCATCATAGACATTAAAACGATTTTCTTCTACATAGGTACGTTCCAAATCAACTTGCAACAAAAGGTATGATGAAAACAGAATTTATAGCAAAAAAGTATTTATCTAAGTGTCTAATGATAACAATGGTCTTGATTTTTGGAAGTTTTTGTAGAGTAATATTATACTATATGCCTGTACTATGATATGAAATTAGAAGTTCTATACTAATTGCTACGACATATTTTACAATACTTTGCATAATATGTTAATACTTATGTAAAGCATACGGCTGAACTTACAGGAAGTAATTTTAAGAGTACGAGTGTATACTTATAAACTAATATACTTGAAAAATACAGAATATTGGGACTTCGGACAATATTTAAATCTCTACATATAGCATCTTTATTCATATTATAATGTTGTTCAAGTAGACATCTACGACGTTAAACACACCAAATCCTTGAAAGGAATTATTATGCCATGTAGGTAAATTTTCTAAAAACGGGATAATGACAAACAACATTAACTAATTGACAATTTCTCTGAATAATTCATAAAATACCACAGTTCAGTTGCCAAGCCGTACCTTCATGATGTGACCGATAAATTCCTTTTTGTCACCTTCATACTTGGTTTTTGGTGGTCCTGGAAGTTGCTCACTGGCAGACACTCGCTCCTCCTTAAGAGATGAAAGACACCGGGCGAATACAGACTCACCGATGAGTGTTACAGGAATGCCATAATCCAATGCCGCAATAGCGGTCCATTTGCCAGTTCCTTTCTGACCAGCAGAGTCTCGGATTTGTTCGACCAATGGATTTCCATCTTGGTCCTTGTATTTTAAAATGTTGCTGGTAATTTCGATGAGGAATGAGTCTAATACCCCTTTGTTCCATTCAGTGAACACCTATTTTACAATGACAAGACCATGTAATAATGACAGTAAGTAATTATTTATCCATAACCATTACTAATTTGTTTTGCTTACCTCGCTCATTTCGTCATTGTTGAGACCAAGGGCATCTTTCATTACATGGTACGCTTCACAAATCAATTGCATGTCACCATATTCGATACCGTTGTGAACCATTTTGACGAAATGGCCAGAGCCGGATTCACCTACCCAATCACAGCATGGCTCAGTGCCCGCCTTTGCCGCGATAGACTATTTAAAGAAAATAAATTTATAATTCGCGAAATTGTCTTAGACTTCTTGCAGTTTGCATATAAATCGTCAAGGTTCAGATGACTTATCAACACATACTTGGAAGATGGCCTTAATATGTGGCCAGGCCTCCGGATTACCTCCTGGCATAAGAGATGGGCCATAGCGAGCACCTTCTTCTCCACCAGAGACACCAGATCCAACAAATAGGATACCTTTTTCTTTTAAAGTTTTGCATCTGCGGTCAGTGTCCTGATACTCGGAGTTGCCCCCATCAATTATAATGTCACCTTTCTCAAGGTGTGGAAGGATTTGGTCAATAAAGTCGTCCACCGGCTTACCAGCTAAATGGTATAATTGCATAATCATAATAAATCATTGTTATGTGCATATAATAATGTAGACGTAGAATTATGAAGGTACATTCGGACATCTAACAGGTGCAAAAGCAGAACGTGTCTGCGAGTTTTGCCACAGGCAATACATATGGTAGAGGAGGATAAGAAATGGTAACGTTACGTATAGCCAATTTTATTGTTCAAGCGAACGAGAGAGATTCATTGTTATTTTCTTGTCCTATTAGTAAACTTGTTATTTACTTGACAAAGCATTTTGCATCTTATCATTTTTAAGGTAATGGAAAGTGGTCATTGATCCTTCATTTTTTCAGACGTAATATATTATGTGCATTGTTATGTTATTGATTCATTTACAATAGTAAGTACGTGTAATAGGTGGGCCGTCTGTTAAAATATGAGATCACCCTGTTGATTAGACATGGCTTGCATTCTGATATAAAGTACTTTTGCCACTCCCACACCCACTTCGGTACTCCCCCATAAATATAACTGTGATAACATAAATTTATTTGGCAAGCTGATTCCACGCTGCAATTTATATCAATTTGAATTAAAGATTTCCCTTCAGCAGTGCGTTATGTCATTCATCATCGTAAGTCCTCACTCCTAATCAAAATTTATTATTGGAGTTCCTTTTGAGAGTCAGTCTACTGAGTCACGTACTCGTACTATTAAAGTGATTCGCAAACCCCCTGAATTTAGAACATGGAGTCACATATGCAGTATAGGTAATATAATAAGATGATATGAATTTAAAAATGTTACTGTCAAGCAGTTCTTGTGAATTATAGCTTTGAAGTTGCTAATGCTAACATTCATAACCTACGACTTCGACACAAATAAGATTGAAGTTATAATTAACAAAATTATTCAGTA